>JASANG010000815.1:0-38447 GCA_030248215.1 Enoplolaimus lenunculus
AAGAGGGGAGATAACTACGTATCTCGTCCCATAGATCATTCGATCTTCATTTGATTAACTGGCTTCTTGCAACTGAAAATGAGGGGCGTTCTAACGAAGTTTCGATCGCGTCCCATGACCCATGGCTGCGACTTCTAAATTGCTAGGGTTTTACGCCTTATAAGAACCTCATCATTCATGGTTCAATTCTGCTGCATAGTGCGTATGAAGACCCAGCATATGAGTCAGTCGCTGTGAAGCGTCTGCATTACCTTATTTTGCCTCCATGCATCCGCATCTCACAGATACGAGCCCTATCGCTTATAACTAACGGCACGGCCGGTTTTAAAAATTTGCTGAGGAACGTTTATACAGAGATGGAAGGCACAGATATGTTTTACAGTCAAGTTATTAGAACTATGATTCTCTTGGTTACGCTTTCAAGCTGGCGCAGCAAGGGTGTTCTAACCAGGGCTCGAACCGGAACTAAATTTCGCCGGAACGGGAACAGAAATTGATTTTTTTGCCTGAAAATTAACAGAAACCGGAAATTAAAAGATTTTTCAATACCGAACTACTGTTTTGCATAAAAAATGTGAGCGAAGCGAGTGCGAAGTAAATAAGACACACTTGTAGTGCCAGACGAACATTAAATTTTGTAAAACTTACTAGCGTAGAAAAACTTGGGGCAAAATTATTTATGTGTTTAAGCCGCTTAACATTTACGCCAATGTGCTAGAATTTGTGCTGTACGTTTACATTGCAGCATTAATAGGCGTATGTCATGAAGTGTGACAGACGTAAACGTTGATACGTATTAATATGTTAAATGTTGCTAACGATAATGTTTCGGTGTCTGTGAGCTAGTATCGTTTTATTTTTGTGACATTTACCACTTTTCATTTTTGGGCCAACAATATGGTATATACTGACAAAATGCTTGACTGATGTCTAGTTAGTATATTTGAAATTTTTTGAGGGCTCAGTATAATTGCAGCTGCAGCCTGTGTTTACGTCGGAACATTTTCATGCAAAATTTTTGTTTAGAAATACGTATATATTCGTTGCTCATTTAGTAACTATGCCTTATGTTTGTTAACTTTAATGATACATACAATGCTCAGTAAGCTGTTAAAAGTATTTCTATTGTAACCTACCTATTGATATTGTTGTAAGAACAATTCACTTATCAATGTTATGCTCAATTTACAAAGATTGCTAATATGAGCCAAGAATTGATCACTTGTGGTGCAGGTAGTATATATGCTTTGTTCTGTTGCTTAATGTAATTTTCTTTGCAAAACAACTATCACGTTTTTGTTATATGGATCACATTTGTTGTTTATCTGTTTTGGTCCGAAATGTTAAGTGAGTTTACTTAAGTAAGCGACTTCAGTAATTTCTTAAGTATAACTTAAGTGTTAATACGTTGAGATTTCACAAACCCAGCCATTATTGCCTAAATCTGGAATGCATTCTAATAATGAGGGATGATATTCGATCCTTTTGTCATGTATACTGTACTCTTATCTTTTTAGATGTTGCAAAAGAATTTAGACTTGTGGAGCGCTGCGTTATAGTTTACAAAGACGATAACGGGTTTGGCCTTACCGTGAGCGGCGATAATCCAGTGTTTGTTCATGAAGTTAAGCCAGGTTGGTTACTGGCGACCAGATATCCGGATGCAGTTTAGTATCTGGCAAAAAACCAGCATCCGTATATCCAACTACCAGGGCTCTACCGCAATTCCTGCTACGGCCGGAATTCCTTCATAAATGCAATTCCTGTTCCTGTTTTGCAATTTAAAGACGCATGAAAACGAATTTGTTACGGTTGTGTGCAAAATTGTGAAGTATCAGCTTAGAAATAAAAATTAATGTCTGAAATAAATATATGGGAAGGTATTTTTTCACAATTTGTGTCTGGTCTTCAAATTTTTCATATTTTAACCTATCTGACGCCTGTATTGTAAATCCTGGTAAACTAGCTAATGGAAAAACAGGTGATTGAATACGGTCGCTTAGTAGAGCGATTCGGTAATGTACCTTCTTTGAAATTTCTGTTCCGGATTCTGTTCCTGTTCCGATAAAAAAATTCTTTTTCTTGTTCCGTCGTGTGAAATGCAGTTCCTGTTGGACCCCTGCCAACTACCGGATACTGGATATTGCTTTTGCATTACAGGAAAAATCAAGGCGTCTAAGTTCTTTACGCTGATTTAAAATGAAAAATCAAGGCTTACAATAAGATTTCGTTTAAGAGCATGGCATCAAGAGTTTGAACACGTCAGTTTTAAGCTTACTGACGTATTAACGTGAAGATAAGTAAGGGTTTTATACAGGTATCGATCCTTTTCATGTTTGGTTTTAATACAGGGCGCAGGAATCGGAATTTTTACGTTTTTATCGCAAAATGAAAAATTTTATATTTTACAAATTAAAAATCATTGCATATTTCGTTATTATTGTCTTTGCAACTCTTTCATTTTGTTAATGAGTTGTGGTATTAAAAATACATATGCTATGCGTGATTTTGTCCGACAAATAAAAACCGAATGGCGTATCGCTTGTGATACGTAGTACGTACGTATATTAATTAGTAAACCAGTATATAGGTATAATTCGGGACTGAAAATTATTTCGAATGACGGTTAATATTCCTGTGATAAATGCTTGAAAATGGAACAATCGCTGTATTGTTCTTTTTAAGAACTCACTTACGTTGTTTTTTTAGGCGGTGCTGCAGCACATTCAGGCGTATACTCAGGTGATCGAATAATCAAAGTTAATGGGAAACCAGTCACGGGTGCTAATCATATCGAGGTTGTCAAGCTTATCACAGGTAAGCTCACATTTTATGTTTTTAGAAGTATTTCAAAGTGGCCAAGCAGAAAGCCACGGGATGTCTGGTTCAGGTTTATTGTCTTGGCAAAAAACGACATCCGTATCTGGTATCAGGGTGGCAACAAGGGTTCGGATTCGGATTCGGCGAAAACTTGTATGGATTCGGAGTCGGATTCGGTTGTAAAAAACTGAATTTAAAAGCCGAATCCAACTGCGTTTGGCAATATGTTTCTTCAGTTTTAAACAATAAAAAAATTTTTAAATATCTTGTTATATTAGATAAAAAATTTGTTTCGTATCCCAAATATCAAAACTGAGGTCACGCACAAAATATATTAACGTTTAAAAGTTGTGCGGCTGGTATTGTGTTGATATTCTAAAACAAATTATAGATATAACTGAAATTTTCAACATGCAAGATTCGGAGTCGGAGTCGGATTCGACAAATTAGCAATGGATTCGGATTCAGATTCGGATTCGGGCAGTTCGTAAATTCGGTGCCACCCTGTCTGGTATCCGGTATAATCATACCGGATATTTCGGTTGTGCTCCCGAATAGTATAAAATTGTTTTTTACATGTGGAAAAACTACACATTTTGCGATGAATGTATTTCAGTGCAAGTCAAGACGCTAAGTTTTTGACACTGAACTGTAATGAAAAATCCAAACTAGAATTAATTTTAAGTTAGTAAGTAAACGTATACTTTTGCACGAGTGAAATACTAACAGTTTTGCACAAATTTAGGTACTATATCCCATTTGCATCCGGCTACTGTTTCAGAATATACTGAGAAAACTGCTGTCCGGTTCCGGTATATGTCAAATTGATAACCGGTAATTTCCTAGGCATACGCTAAGGCTAAACATACTAGGTACAGCAGGCGCTTGGGCATGTTTAGTTTGTTTGAGGCGCTTATATCGGGTTTCAGCCGGATACCAAAAAAATACCGTTTCAATAAGTTTTATAAACTACATCACATAAATTTAGGACCACATGGTATGTTATAATTATGTTTTTACAAAGGTCTTATTCTATGTTATTATTTTTCTCGCAAAACTTGCAGCAAATATTACAATTTTGGTCATAAATATCAGTCTTCGGTGATTACTAGTGTATCTATATATAGTTGAGGTATGTCCTGTGCTCTGCTATTTTTACTAGAGTATACGTTGTTTTAGAAAAATCACATGTTGCATTGACTCTTCTTGGCGATAGTACGGTACGAGATAAGTCGCCGCAGTGTAATACTCCAACAATGGCGTTATCCACAGAACCTAGTACAGTACTGTGCAATCCTGTTGTGCCTCAAATCATGTCGGCATCCGGTTCACTTCAACACCTAACGTTTGCCATCGCCGGAAGCAACAAAAGTTCAACCAGTCCAGTTACGCTGTCGCCTAAACTACCTCGCCCGAGCTCTTGTAGCCCTACGCTATCAGTAAATTCGTCGCATTATGTGAAAGCGTATAAGAAGCAGTCACTTCCCTCAAGTGTGTTTTATACTATGGATAAAGTAGCACAGGATTCGGGCACTCATGATCAGTGCAGTGTATCACGAAAAAGTCCTTCCCCAGCAATTCGATTCAGTCCATTGGGACGGTGTGTGCAACAGAGTTTCAATCAAGAATTATCTAGTCAACGTAACACAGTGTTGCTTGCAAACGCATCGGATCGTTTAAAGCCAAATCATTTTTGTGCATCAAAACCGTGTAACTGTGAGAAAGCTGAAACTGAGGGTTGTAGTTATTTTACAGCACAGGCTCCTGCACCAAGTGCTTCATCTCATTCCGCAGAAGCTAGTAGCACTAGTGTGTCCTACAGCCAAGAACATTTCAAAAATAACACGGCTAATCACGGCGGGACTTCTGGATCTGGTCGACTGTTAATTAGTCCGATTCCGTATTCGAGTTCCTACGGTTCCGGCATGCGTGAACGCTCGCTTCAAAACAAGTTTGCTGGTGTCAGCAGTTTAAATCAGACGGAATGCCAAGATTCAAAGCAGGGATTCAACATTCCATCAAGCAAAACTTGCATATCACATCCGGCACCAGTTGGGGTGGGTTGCATTTCAATATTGTTAAGTATACGTAGCTTTAACTCTCCACAGTTGAAACCCAACACGTCATTCGGACAGAATCTGAGCCGTGATATTGTAATTTTGCTCACAAACAGCTTAACATAAATACATGTTATGTACGTATGCTCTTCAGCTGATATATCTGGCACATAAAACTAGATCGCATAAAACTAAATTGCAGAAACCAGGCATGGATTTTGCCGGAGAGGAATATCTGGTTTGGCATGGAGAGGAATATCCGGTGTCGCATGAAAAATGACCCCTCCCCAAATGACCTCCTGATATATTTTCATGTGGGTCGGATTTCGATAGTACTGCGATACGAAAAAATGAATCTCATTAATAAGAGACCCCCGATCATGAAATTATCCCTAATGCTTTGCAAAAGCGCTTCTCGATATTTATTTTCAAATTTGTGCCGATAATACTAATTGTAATACCATCATGTTTAAAGAACGTTAGGAGTACTATATAACATAATCATTAATCATAAACGCAAAAACTTAAAACAATATTATAAACGACAATACTACGATGAGAACTGTTCCTTTCAATCAATTTCATGGTGTGTACATTCTGCATTTGCATGTGCATTGAATGACGCTAGCGTTATATTTACCACATTCATTTCGCAAGCAGCTCTTAGTTATTCCTGTTGCAACCTTTGGGTGAATTGAAAACAAGTTCAATTTTTCATAGGGGTAAATGTTTTATATCTCTATTGGTCGTGTAAAAATGACCAGAGAGTCTCTTTTATGAGGTCTTTCTGGAACACAATGAACCATTTTAGCGCTGCGTATATGACTGAAATTATGACCGCCATATAGTCCTTTTTCTAGATTTGTCGTCAATGTTGTTAACATACAACTGACTGATTGAATTGAGCGCTTAATAGGGATCGACCGGATTCGAGATCCGGATCCGGGCCGGATCTCTGCAATTTTTAAGATCCGGATCCGGTAAAATAAACTACTCCGAAATTTGATATACAAACAAAAACATACCAAAATTGGTGTATGTATTTTAACTATGCGTACGTAATCTAATAAGCACTGTGTGAGCATTAATGCTTTGTTGGAATGTCTATACGAAATACCTATGTAACAAATTGAATATAAAAGTGTATGTATTTCCAAGTTTCATTGCTAATGATACAAACTGCTTGGCAAATACTTATACTTATATATACTTAAAAGTACAGTAAAATTTAGCAAAACAGTGGATATTCTAGAACAAATGGTTGTAGCAGTAGTACAAACATATTTCTAATAAGCTTTGTTGACTAATTTTGCGAAAGAATTAGTTGAACTTTTTCTATTTTATATACGTTAAGTAATGAAAAATTATCCAGCTAGTCAGATCCGGATCCGGGCCGGATCTGAATTTTAAGATCCGGATCCGGTAAATGCAAAATTTTGGATCCGGTCGTTCCCTAGCGCTTAACATCGAAAATACCCGAAATCTAGTGAAATAACCGATTTTCCTACTGGAACCGGAGTTCCGGTTGCTCCCTGTGTGCTACAAATGCATTTTTGCAAGTCCAAATGCGTGTTAATTATAAAAAACAACTAATATGGAATATATATTTGACTAATCGTGTTATTCTAGTCGACTGTATTATCGTCAAGACTATTATTTTATGTTTGGCGCAATGTTTTTCAGAAGGAAACGCATGCACAGCTGAGAAAAAAGCGCGACCAGATTATATACCAAATGCTGGATGAAGAAAGAAAACATCTGGAGGTATACTCACATGTTTTTTGGGCATCAACTAACGAGATGCTAGTGTTGTAATCAAGAATTCAAAAGCGGTTGTTTATCGTGAAACAATTTGTTTTTTTCGCTGTAGGAATAAAAACAGATTTAAATCCTCTTTCACACATGAAAGCATTTGCAGTAAAAATTCGCGGCTGCAATTTGCACCTACAGGTTTTTGACTGGCAGCTGCAACGTGCGTATGCAAATTTTGCAGCGAGAACTTGCATTTGCAATTTGTAGATACAAGTTTTGTTCGACAACTGATTGATAAAAGTTGCGTTGCATGATTTAGATGCAACAAAAAATCCTGTTGAAATAGCAAACGCGAGCTGTCGCTGCAAAAAATTGCAGTGTAAACTTTCTTTATAGACTGTCACATGGTGATTGATTTATCTTAAAGTTTTCGTATCGGTTGATAAACAATATTTTTCAAGTAATTGCCAGCTTCGCCAATAATTAGTGAGAAATCGGTAAAACGCGTTGATAGAAGCTATAAATTTCGCTCATTTGTTTTGATCGTTACTAAAAGTATTGCTTTGTTTAATTCGCGTTTAGCAAAGGCTGCTATGCTTCACTGTTTCTTGTCCTGACATATACAGTGGTTCAAACTAGAAATTAGGTGAAAATATGCGTTAATGTATGACATAGAAATACAAAATAAATATGTATGTTTGTCAACAGCGCTCGAATGAACCTGTATATGCACGTTAAGCAAATACTGTGCATTATGAAGTTTTATTTTAAGCAGATTTCGCAGAAAATAACGTCATCGATCGTTTTGAGTCATATCATCGTATTAAATTCACTGGAAATGTTACGTTAATGTACAACCCACGCCAACTTATTATTATTATTTCCAGTTTTGATTTCACTTGTTGTTAGCCCATGAGTACATGTTGTTTTTTAGCATATGTGGTTGGATTTAAAACTTTGTTTAGCACTAGCCTCTATTCGACACATGAAACCAGGGTGCAAAGCGGAACTGGATTTGATCGGAATCGAAACAGCAAATTTATAAGGTGTCTCTTGGCTGGTAAAAATTTTCAAAAAACGACGCCTGAACAAATTGGCGATGTTTTTTTGTTTATGTAAAGCTAAACTACCATCAATACTTGTTATTTTCAAAATAAACTGGTAGTTTCGTGCAGTTAGATGTGCTAATCGAGAGAATTTTTCCGCATCATATCGGAACAACCAGGATTACAATTTAAATTTCACAATCCCGAATTCTGGTTGCACACTGCGTGAAACTTAAGTATTAGTACCGGAACCGAGTAGTTATTGAATGCTGAGAATTTGGCTGGAATTTATTGATTTAAGATATTTATCTGCGATAAAACATTTATAATGCTGTGGTTTCTGTGGTTGTTTGAAAATAAATTGCTCTAGTTAAATGGACTCAATAAGTCGTTAGACTAGGACGCAGTTTATTGCAAAAGCACAATAGTCAAACAAGCAATGCTTGAGTAGTTTTCTTCTTGCGCATCTGCTTTATATCTTTTAATCTGCTATCTGTATTTGCGTTTCGGGGGGGGGAATGTTAACATTATTTCGTTTATTTTACCGTGTACTGCGTAAATGATTTAAGAGTTTTTAGAAACCGGGTTAGGCAGTTTGCTTTAAACATAAGTATATGTAAATGCGTTGAATGTGACAGTTGATCATATTATTATTATTGTTTTTATCTCTTTATATATCAGGAACTTTATGAACAACGTTTATTAACAAATTCCGCTGCGGATACGTTGCTTATTAACGGCAAAATTGAAGACTGTGAAAAGCGTATTAAACGCCTTGAGTGTCAGACGGCTGTAGTTAGTGATCGAACTGCGAGCGATTCTAAAAATGTGAGTTGTGAGGATTATCTGGTTTAAATTGCGATATTTAAATTTATTGAGTACTACTGTCGATTTTGAAGTTAAGTAGTCAGTTATTGGGAAATTTTGCCTATTTTCGGGTTCAAAGAGGTGCGATTTGTGCGCAACGTCGTGTTGCTGGCAGGATGCACCCGTCGTTAGTATACCGTGAATGACAAAATTAAATATGAAATTGGACTGATGTCAAAGTCATTTGATTTTCGTTATAAAGTCAGTTTAACCCTTGGGCATAGTATTCTCAACAACGAGTGGCACTTGTTGGCACGGTAATAACAGAAGTGAAAAGACGCAAATCTAGCCCGTTTTCAGCAAGTAGAGCTGTTTGCCGTTATGGGGAAACCAGAAGGTATGCGTGGTTTTTAAGCTGCGTTTCCTGTAATATATTGAAACACACCAGCGTCACAAATTTAACTTAGTATGTTAATTAGGAAACTTAATCCAGTGTAACTTGTTATCAATATTATTTCATGCAAACAGTGATGAAATTGTAATATTGTTTGATTGTTATTTAGAATTCGATGGAGCAGCTGTTGTCAGATGCTGTTCCTAGCAACGAGACCACTTCTTTGGACACAAACACCAAATTGCTACGGTCATCTACAAATTTAGACAAAAATGTACGTCTGTTCTGTTGTCAAATTACTATGGTTCAGCGATTTGCCATGTAAACGCTAGCAGAGGTGGTGCAATTTGTCATATGCAATGGAATTGTTAGGATAAATACTGGACCGAATGTAATTTTGTATCTTTGTGAACTTAAGGGTGGATCGGATCATGATCAGATTTTGCGACTTTTAATAACGTAAATGTGGATGGTGAGAACAGTTCTGTACGAAGAAAAGGGTAATTCTTGCAATAAGTTTACTAGAGATTGATTGATAAGTAAATAGATAGATAAATAAATAGATAGATGGAAAGATATTTATGTCATCAAAACCGTACTTATATTTTACTGTACGCGATTTATTTTCTAGATGCCGCTTGGTTTGAAGTCGTTCGGTTACGATAGAATACGTCGACTGGCAGGCGGCGATGGTAATAATGCAAATGTGGAATTCAGTGATCAGTTAGGACCTGAAAGTGTTGGACCACCGAGAAATGTTTTCGAAATTACGTCACCTGACGATGACGATTTGGCTGACAGCAGCGATGAAGACTTTGATGTAAGTGCAGCATCTGCTTTTTGTAAATTTAAGATTATTGGATTATGTTTCCTATTTTGACAGATGCTTTAAACGTCCGTTTTAGAATATATAGCATAATTTTCTTGAGTATTTTTCTCATTTTAATTATTCGAACCTACTATTTAAAGATGTTATGAAAGTTGAAGTTACATACTGCGAGGCCTTTTCAATATAACCATGAAGTGCAAAACAAATAAAGTCCTGATATTTAGAAGTGTCCATTGCGAATATTTGTGAGCATTAAAACGGAGATAAGTATTTAGCAGTATCGCGTTATTTAATAAACAGTTGTAATAATTTTTGTTGCAGTGTTTACATTTGAAGTTTTAAAGAAGTTTTTAGTGTTTGAGTGAAATTTTGAACGTTTTAGAATAGTGTAAATTGTGCACCGCTTTTATTTTTCTTGTAACTGAAAACTTTAATGGCGTAATAGATAGTATTTAATAGAGATGTCCCGGGGCCATACCATACCATGGATGAAACCAAAAAAGATTTACCTATCTGCTCGAATGCTGAATGAAAAATATGGCTATGGCAGCTTCTCAGACACTTCAAAAATTTAGTCAATAAACGCATCACAGTAACTTTACAACATGGGAGTATCAAGAAAATGTCTCCTGACGCTATATGATAAAAACGTTACCTTGCTCCCAGATACATGCTTACGGAAAAGGTACATAAAATTTGAGGTTTAGTGTATATTGCAGGCCCCGGCTGACCACAGACTCGGCCACGGCCTGGGGCAAATCATGCCCCCCTCCGCCCGGACATCTCTAGTATTTAATACTTGGTTAATTTGCTTGCGTGTGGTGTCCGTGTTTTTTGGTAATACTACTTAATCGTCGGGACGCACTCATGTTTTGAAACTGCCGAAACTGATATAGAGCTTATAAAAGCTAATTCTTATTTACGTGATTTCAAATTGTAGAAATTGAGCTATGTAACATGCATATTATTCAATATAAGCGCGTTTGCGTGTTTAAATTACCGTGATTGGAAAAGTTATAAATAATCCTTAGCTTGCATAATTTTGACACAAGCGTATCAGTTTTATCATTATGTTCTCTCGATGGAGTTTTCACGAAGCTCTCCCGTTTCGTTCGTCCACTTCGTTTTTGATGTGCAAATCAAATCATTATTCTCCATTTCAATCTACAGTTCATTGCTGTAGCGGGTCATGTTCACTTGGCCGTGATAATAACTGCAATACTTGTAGTAGTTGTCAAGACAGTTGTTGGAGGCATGTTTTACGTTTTGGTGATCGACTTTGCCTCGTGCATGGTTCACAGCATTGCCCTGAATTAGCCCATAATTACGGCTTTGTTTTACAAAATGTTCATTACGGTGCTACGAAGCGTAAACAACTGTGGGCCCAGAGCCAAAGTTTCTGTTGTATTAACAGCGACAGGGCTTATAATCGGTGTCAATTATGTGAATGTACTCATCTTAATGACACGTGCAACGAATGTGTAGATCGCCTTCGAAGTAGTTCATTAGCTTCAGCGGCTGCTGTTACTGCTATCAGTATGTTATATCCGCAATTAAGCGATTCATATTCGGTTCCGGTTTATGTATTTCAGCATGAAACTGAAGTGTATCCGTTTGGGTGTTCCGGTACCAGCAGTGGTGCAAAGTGTAAACCAACATCCGCGTCAGCAACAAAATTGTTCGACGTGTCATTTCTTGATTTAAAAAGTCGTCCTGCGCATTTGACGGTGTTTATGCACTATTTGGTGTCAAATAGTGATCCATCTAGTTTGGTAAGAAAAAGTTGGTTACTAGGCTGAATTTGAGTTTGCTGTTTGTTTTATTACCAACACTCGGAGTTAGATTCTGCACTATCTGCGGCCATCGTAGTAATTAGTATAGCTAGTAGTTTCAGATACCCATTTAGTGCTACGATACAATGTTCATTTGATAGAAGACAAAAGTACCTATTAAACAACATTTTATATCATTTCTAAACATAAGCCTAATATATAGTATTTTGTCATCTTAGTACGAGTTGAGTTCGACGGTATTAAATTTATGGCTGCATAATCAACAGATCGAAAGTTACGGCCCACGGAATTGTAGTGCAAACTCGCACAGGTTTGAAGAGAAAGTCTATCATTATCATATTCGTAGAAATAAGCTTTACCATGTTTATTCATTATACAAACTTGGTAGGCGGTTGTTCATGTTTTATGTAGCAAAAAGTTAAAATTTAAAGGGCCATAACTTTTGAACCAGAGGCTCCTGAGCACAAAGAATGGCACCGCTGAACTCAGCGCGTCCATTCTATAAAATAAAAGACTTTTCATTAAATTCTTAGGATAAGTACATGTTCCGTACCTCCGCCCTCGATTTTGTCTGCTCACTGGTTTTCGATTAACGTTATTGGTAACATTCAATAACAAGTCAGTGTGTCAGCGTTACATATAATGCACACAGCGCGTTAGCCTGTCAAGCGGAAATGAATTCCCAATAGAAAAATTTTTAATTTCAGTATAATTTTGTTTCCGCTTCTCAAACGTCAATTTCATATCATAAATTTAGACACTTTCTCGCATTTAATTACTTTTCAGTGTACATATTAGCTCTGACTGTTTTATTGATTTCCAGCTGTTCTATTTGGTTACTGATTTCTATCAGCAGCAACAAGCATCGGCCAAAGATTTGCGAAAATGGGCTTTTGAAATATATTCATCTTTTCTACTACCGCAAGCGGTAAGTTTGTTATTACTCAAGTGTTAATGAAATGATTGCTCTAATTTCAAGAACCAACTTTCCTAAAATATGAAAAAACTTTTCGAAAGCCTTTTTATAAGTAAAAGTAATTAAAAAATAACTTTTATGTTTCAAATATGATCGCGCTGCATGCTACACCTAATAAAAAGGATAACATGAAACTATTATGCGGCATTAAAATATTGTACACTACTTAATTTAATCAGAAATGTTTTATTCATTTTCAGCCTATGCGGCTTTATTTTGTTACTGGCGATTCTCTTGAAGAAATAGGTAAGTAACTTGTAGTATTGCATTTTTACTGTAGACAATTTTTGGTCTTTAAGTTTAAGAGGCGATATGACATTTTGCGTCCTCACAATGTTGCCTTTAATGTTTGTGCGTCGAAATATTAGCAGCGTCATCTATGAATGTAGATCCGTGGATAAGCTGCACATACGACCCGCCAATTTAGACCGAAGCCAGAAATTGTATGGTTTGTGAAACAGTTTTCTCATATACATTTTGTATCAAAATCGTTTAATTTTAGAAGTATCACTTCTTGATAATAGCGCTGAAGAAGAAAGTCTCAAGCGAATTTTTGCTAGACACCGATTGCTTGCACTTGACAAAATTGAAGAACATCTCAAAGATTTCCGGGGCAAGTTAAGCTTAGGTTAGTGAGCATGTATTTCAGCTGAAAACTATATGTGCTGCGGAAAATGTGTATGGAAGGCACAATGTTTTTAATATAACGAAGTGTTGTAGTTCCGAAATTCCAGTCTGAAACAAGATTTATTTTGGAAAAGTTGAAACTTTACTCCGCAAGTGATGTCATAAAACGGCGGCGTCCAGTGACGCGCGGTGCAGCACACTGCCGCGCGGCGTCGAGCGGCGTTATGCGGCATCGCGCGGCACAGAATGGTATAGCGCAACCCATATTCTATGTACTTAAATGTTTTCTTTACCATTGTTCATGTGTTTCTGTGTAAAATGTTGCTATTTTAACATTACTAATTGTAGGCCTGGGAAATATTTTTGGTGAAAATTTACTCGCAGATCTCCAACCAGGAGATCGTTTAAAAGAACATCGTGTGGTTGAATCCCTGATTACACAGCATTTCGTTTTTTACCTCGGTGGCTCGTTGGAATTTGATCAGCTAACTCCAAGTACTCAGGTAAGCAAAAACTAATTACTCACGTTTGTGGTATAAACGTCGCTTTACCAAGTCGTATAATAGCTGGTGAACTACAGTAGGTCATCTTTATAGTCAGTTTTGTTAAATATTGCAGGGTTAGAACAGGAATTAAGTTATGTCGCAACGGGAATTGATTTTTCACTGGAACGCGGACTTGGACGCAGTTTCTAAATGACTTCGTTTACACGAGTTCTGTTGAATGTCTACAAAACTATTTGCAGAACCCGGGGGTTGAACAAAGTGCTAATAATGTAAAAGTTTCAGGTGTTAAACAAAGTACAAATAATTAACCCTGAGTCGGAGCAGAAATTGTAATCGTATCTTTCAAGAGCTTTGATAAAATTCTGTTGGATAGATTTTTATCCTCCATCAGAACAGCGCCTTTCTTTTAAGGTAATTTTTAAACTATTTTTGCGAAGTCGCTTTGAATACTATCTTTTCATGAAAAGCTAGAAACCTGTATTTATTGCAGGTACATGAATTGTAAGTGAGGATGATGTTGATGTTTTAGGTATTGTTATCTTCGCTGCACACAGTGTTGCGAATGCTAAACGTACGAACAACGACTTCACACCATGAAAAGCTGCTCGACAAATGTCCATATTATATTGCTAAAGATCGTAAATTTAAATTTCCTAAGGCAATCAGCAAAAAGGTACGTAACTTAAGTGTACAAATTGTTTTGAAAATAAAGCAAATTCTCAAAAGTTCTGTAATGTTGTATTTCCATAAGGTTTTATAGTGCTTAAGGATGTATTTGCTATGTACCGTTGACCACAAATTGTAAAGATATAATTCAAAGTCTTCGATTATTTGCCAAATTTTTAACTATAAAATTGCATATATTTCTGCTCATGGTATATTAAATTTGTTTGTTTAGGGTGCATAGATTAATATGGACTAAGTCTTGAATAAGAATCGCAAATTATTTAACGCTATATAGTTCAGCTTAATTGAGTTTTTTGTTTGAAGTACATATGTAACGTTGTAATTTTTGCTTCCGCCGATGGTATTTTTTAACATCATGTTGCACCCTGAAAGAAAAGACTATGTATTGAATCCTAGTTTAGCGGTTACTAGTACCAGGGGCGTAGCCGGGATTTCGTTTCGAGATGGGATAACCACGTGTGTAGGCCTTTTTAGAGTCTCTAAAATATCTATTTTTGAGTGTTTTCAGAAATTTCAGGTTAATATATTCCTCTTGTATACGCCTCTGACTTGTAACTGGATGAAACATTGTAATGTATTAATTTATATGTCAGCTATTTTCAAACTTGTTAAAATTATATATACCTCTTGTATAGACAATTCAGTCGCATGGTCATTACCTGTCCCTGACACAAGTATACAGCTTTACCGTTTGTGGTATCTGCGATGATGTGATTTGGGGTGTCAATTCTCAGAGCTATTATTGTTCCAGTAAGTTAGTTTCAGTTGTGGCGGCAATGTAACTGCTTGAAATAGCTAGTAGATTGTTTTTCTTAAAGTCTTCAGTCAGGGATGTATCTTTAAAACTTGTGTTTTTCGAGAATCTTAAGTTTGTCATATGATGCAAAAAAGTGCGAGCGTTGCCTCTGTGTGTTCCGTATTACAATATTATTTGAGGTATTAAGCATCATTGCTATTTGAAAATACGGTTCCGGGTAGTGTTTAGTTTATATATTTTTATAATATGTACCTATCGCTATATTATTTAAGTCAAGCTTCAATTATGATGCTTTTGATGGTTTTGTTCAGATTGTAACCTAGTAACCCACCGTCATTGCGTGTTAAATATCGACAGCGACTGCACTGCATCTTCCATTCCAATCCCTGCACCTGCTTCTAAGCCAAAACGAAATACTCCATTTGATACAGGTGGCGTAGCTAGTGTACCACGTGCGGCAAAAAGCGCGTTTTATTGGTGGCAAAGTAGTAAAAGTAAACAATGTTTGGCTTTTACGAACATGGATATATTTTATGCTATGGTTCAGCAGTTATCACCACTTAGCGATGGGTTTGTAACCAGCTGACCTTCATGCTTTAATTATTAAGATTCTTAAGTGTTAAACCATTTATTAATTAGAAAAAGGGTTGTAATACCAACCACCATCTTACAATATCAGCTGTATACATTTAAGAAAGCAAGAGTTGCTTATAGAATTTCTTTCTGATCGTGCGCAACAGTGATGATGTTTCCAGCCAATTCAGTGAAACTACTAATCGCCTTTTATACGGGTTTACTAAGCTTATGGCATTAACATTATCAACCGTATTTTATTTTAGGTAGTGATCAAGCTTCACGCTTAACTATTCAAGAAGAAACTGATGGTAACTGTGACTAGCTTATTAATGAATGCTTTAGAACTTTGTCTGATATCGTAGTACTGTGAGCATAAGCTCATCAGTACAGTTCCTGTTTTACGTTTAAATTCTGAGTTAACGATTGTGCCAGAACGGTGTATTGTTCTCTTTGCTGATTTTTGGCCACTTTGTGCAAACACGACTTTGATTGAGCCTTAAGTGAACATAGTATATAACGGCTTATGATAGTTTATTTCTCTTGCTTCTGTAATTAAAGATTTTCACTTCAAAGAAGATTCTGACCAGCTCATTGATCTCGAAAACAGTTCACTATCCCGAGACAAAGATTGGGGCTTAAAGTCATTTTCGTCTGATAGCGGATATGGTGATATAGACAGGCACGTTATGCTGATGTAATTATAGTAGATATTATTGTTTTGAATGTATGAAGTTTCTGTCTTTCTTAAGATTTGTTTAACTCTTAGAGTAAACTTTTTAAGTTCTTTTAGCTTAAGTTCAGCTACTTTATGTTGTTTATCTGCGAAAAGGAAAGTTATTTGTTAATAATTATTGATAGTACCAATTGCCAATATTTTTAAGTTGTTTTCAGAGCTGCTGCATCTCAGCAACGTGCAATAGCACGATCACAAAGTATGAAAACTAGGGTATGTTTGTGCTGCCGAAGCTATAGTTGTATAGCTTACTTTTTATTTTATGTCTTAATGTAACTACGAAAGGGGCTGTCTAAGTTGACATTGGTCACGAGCGCTTCGTTTCGTTTAAAAGCATCCGAAAGAAAATTCTCTCGGAAGATAACCGACAGTGTTGGGACAATTTGTTAATAATTTTAGTTGTTTTAACTTCATTTTATTCTGTTACATTTTTAGGATGATGCAGTTAAAAACTCAAAACGTGTGTCTGAAAACGCAGTTGGGCGACGAACAAAAAGGTAAACTTTCGTTCTCTATTAGTGTGTTTCAAGTATTTAACAGAATTTATTTTGCATGAGCACTAGGTGGAAGGTAGTGTTTTAGTCCCGGCAGAATATAAAAAAGGAACACGAGGTTGGCGCTTGCTACGTACTTAAACACAAGGATGGTTCCTCGGCCTCTATCGCAGTCCAGACTTTTAATGATGTGTTGGTCCAATCCAGTTTTCGTTTTGCTCCAGGTTGAGGCCCCTCTCATTTTTTCAGAATGGGTGGGAACATCGAAGTGTTAATTGAAAATTTACGTAGCCTCACAAAAATGTGTTGAGAAAGAGGCCAATCTAGCGAATGGAAATTTGCCGTTTTAGCGACGTTGATAGTAATGATAAATCAATAGCGCTTGCGTTAAAAGCATCTGCGGCTGTAGACCGAGCAAGTGGTCGTAATGAAACTCACCGTCATAGCTCAAGCACGGGCAATTTAAACAGTATCTCCGATATCACAAGTGGCCACAGTGCGGAGTCGAGTAAAGGTATCACTCCAACGTCACAATGCGGTCTTATACAATCGGTGGCTGCGGAATTTCATATGTCAGAAATGGTACAGGTAAGTGATTGTCGTGCTCCGATATGTTCAGAAGCTTTTTTATTTTTATAATATGTTTTGAATTGCTATTTGGGCTGCGATGTCAAAAATACTTTTACAATTATATAGAATCCCATTACTGGTTCAGAAATTGTTGCTAATGTTAGTTTATTGAATCCGACTGGTCTTTAGAACATCACGCGTACAAATATACTATTTAGTATAACATCTATGGTTGAGTGGTCGTTTTTTGTTAACAACCTACGTATGTTTTGCTTTAGTGCGAGTCTGCATGGTTGGACATTAACGCAGCTGACAGTGATCTAGAGGTTCAAAATGAAATTCCAGACTTAGAGGACTGTTTTGATGCATCGTTCCTGAAACTTCTTTCTAGAAATGAGAAGAAGCGGCTTGAAGTTATTTTAGGTACGTTAACATTGCGCAAGTGGGTTTACACAGTTTGGAAGACAATTTGCAACAATATTTTACTTGAACACAATTATTTTTAAGAACGTTTACCAGTTTGTGTTAAGATTTAACGAATGTCAATGACAGCAGTCTTTCGTTCATCAAGAAGAAAATTCGCGTGTAACCCTATTCGTGTCAATTTTAAAAATAAATATGATGACAGTGGCTAACAAAAAGAGGAATCAGAGATCTGGCTGGCACAGTTGGATTGTAATTCGATATGTTTGACACTGAAGTATTTGACATAGGGACATCTAAATCGAACTTCACTGAATGGGGTGTTTTTTGATTGTTTGCGTTTTGAGGATTTTGATGCGTTTCAGAGCTTCTCCATACTGAAAGAACCCATGTACGCAATCTCAAGGTGCTGTGTCGCGCATTTTACAGTCCCATGCTCGGTCAGGGAGTTCTCTCGCCGAATTTAATCAAGTTGCTGTTTGCCAATATTGAGGAAATTCTTGATATTCACAGTATGTTGTTGTAATTTTATTGGATTCTTTGTAATTTGATTGTGGCGCTATGCTCGTCGTGCGGCGCCACAAGTCAATTTTTTTTACAAATTGTTAAACGATGTCACTGGTTTTAGAATAGTCGAAAAAGTATGCCGCAACCCTAAGTGCTCGCTAAGTCTCTGTAGCTGCAGCGGTTAAGACACTTGATTATAAAATACGGATATTACCTAGATAAGTTTTTTGATAATTCAGCTATATCCGGGACTTTTTATTCGAAAAGATAACTACTTAGAGAGCTACTTTTTGTTATGTCCTCGTATTACTTGTTATTCTCTATCTTCTGAAGCATTGCACCTGTGTTTAACGAAATATTTTAATTGACTGTTTATTCCAGTATGCAAAGCGGAATTGGATTACATCGGAATCGGAACAGCAAATTTATGCCGGATCAGGAACTATTAATTTTGTTACTTTACGGATAATGTGTATTAACAAAATATAAGATTGATATAGAGTGTCTGTTGGCTAGCAATAATATTCGAAATAATCAAGTATTGTTGTGTTCAAAATGGAATGTAGTTTTGTTTGTTTAGATTGAGATCGAGAGAATTAATATACAACATACCACAATAAAATATGACTAAGATTAATATTTTAACATTCCGATTCCGATTGATGGCGGAATCAGAATCGGAACTAGTTTTGAATCCAAATTAAAATCGGAATCGGAATTTCAATTGTACCCTGGTTTATCTAATGCAAATGTTTTGTTACAGTTCGAATGAGTGCTGTCTTCCGATCAAAATTTACTGATAGTATGCAGTGTAATGTTGAAATCGGAGATACGCTGCTTGAATTTGTAAGTTTATAGCCTCATGTCTCATTGGCACCTGAACTTTTTGCAGGGAAAAGTCGCAACTGCAATTTGTAAGTGCAAATTTTTTACAAAAAGAACTTACAGCTGCAACTGTCAACGGCAAGCTGTAAGTTTTATATATGTAGGAAAAAGAAGTTTTTTGATGAATAAAATTTTTGTTGCAAATTCTGAACTAGAATTTTCTCACCGTTCGGAATACAACCGCAGGTCTGCCTCCGGCTTTGGTAGACCACCTATTCCTACGGTAGGGTTTCTTGCCGGAGGTTGCGGCACTTTCAGTAGTGAAACGTTGTATAGTTACACGTAAATTACGTCGTTCGGTGCGGCTGGCTTTAACTTCTGGTACAATTTATAGTAGGATTCACTTGTCGGGATTCCTTAAAAATAAACTAAAACTAAAATGTTTGAAAACAGTTTTACTGATATTTGCTAAAATTAGCAAATTAAACGCTATTTAAACACCTAATTTCATTTTACATTTCGTTTGGGCTCCTTCAAATTCTAGTGATTTCCGGGCTCGGTATTTTTTACCTCCGATTGAACCCTGGAAGCAGTAGAAGAATACCTTGTCGAGTGTATATGTGCAGCACAAAATCAGCCGTAACAACTCATTTTATTATTGAATTCATTACTTTAGCAAACAAACTTGGGTGATAAACCAAACAAAAATGTGGCGTGTGTACTGCTATAGCACATTTGTGCAGCCAATTAGAAGCTCTGCTCCTGTAACTCACCCAACAGCACCTTGCTACTCACCGCGCCGAGAGTGCGACGGCAGATTTTGCCATGTGTTAAGCATTATTCGTAGCTTCTCTTACTAGAGACCGCACCAATGGGCAGCTTTCAGAGGGAGAAGGGAAAATTTATTACCATTTTAGCACACAAAAATGTCCAAAGTCTATAATACTTTTTAGCTGAAACACTGAAGCAATATTAAGTTTGGAACCTAAGTAATCATCGTAGGCAATAGGCGACTCCCTTAGTTTATGGCAGTACAGCTTTACACTTGACTAAGGCTTAGGTGAACTAATGCAGAATATTTCCAAATTGTGGAAAGGTGATGTTTTAGTTTGGCGGTGATGGCGGTGCAAAATTTACCAAAGCTGCTGCGATGTTTTGTGAGCACCAGCAATTTGCTCTCGAGTTTTTGAGGCATCGAATTGGCAAAGATCCAAAGTTGCTTCAATTTTTGTCGGTAAGAACTGTTATGATTAAGAAGCTGCTAATCGCTACTTAGGTGCAAGCACATTCTATTCTTCGACTGTTTCTTAGAGCTTTATATTGGCCACTACTGTTTTGAAATTATTTTTAATTATATCTAAGACATTTTTAACTTGTAACATACAATAGTTTCACATAGCTGAGAATTTGCTCAAAGCTGAATTGTTTGCATTCTTTCAAGTCTTGGTTAATCCAGCGGTGTTGAAAATCGAAAAAACAGTGGATCTAAAGATGGGTTCAAGCAGAAATTGATATGTTAGAAAACAGAAAACTTTGTATAAAACTTTTATTCCAATTGAAATTTGCGTGTGCAAAAGAGATACTGTTATTTTTACACGAGTTTATAATAATTGTGATGTAGGAAGCGGAAAGTCTGCCTCATTGTCGCAAACGCCAACTGAAAGATATGATACCTTTAGAAATGCAACGGCTGACGAAATACCCGCTTTTGTTTGAAAACATTCTTAAATATACCAAAGGTACCTTTATGTTTCAGTGCAACTATTAACTGCTTGTATGCTGTCTGATTTATGTAATGCCTGTGCTGTTATTTGAGTAGATTAGATGAGTGCGGAAACCGTGTAATTTGAGTTTTTAATGATTACGTTAATTAAACTATAAGCAGATGACTTTAATTAAAGTTTTTTTTCAGAAAACTCTTTAGAGCGATCCAAATTGTTGCAATGTGTCGATTGTTGTCGAACAATTTTGGAAAGTGTGAATTATGCTAAACGAATGTCTGAAAGCATCAGACGCTTAGACGACTTACAACGTCGGCTAGACACTTCACCGTTTGACAAGATTGTGCAAAAAGGTGATTATCAACTCCCTGAGGTGAGTATGTTTACTTAAAATTATAATATCGTGACATTAGTTATTTTTGCGGTATATTTTGCATTTACCACAGAGCTTTGAAACTTTTGCGATATATTCTTACTTATCCATTGCATTGTAACTGCAAAACCATACTAAAAGTGTGCTTGGTGCCCAAAAAAGTTATTGTGTTATATTATAACCGCGGCATGATTTCCTTCAACTTACAGTACATTGTTTAGATAAAGTACATTATCTTGAAAACGATGACCAATGCTTAAGTATTAGCATATTAGTTTTTTTAAACTTCTCCATAATTGCCTGGTGCTCATTTATTTTGTTTAGTATAGTTTTATATGTTTTAGGGTCCCGATATAATTGATCCTGCGGAATTTAAATTTTTGAATCTGCGTAAATTTCACTTGGTTCACGATGGGTTTTTGCAGTGGCGAGTTGCAAGAAATAAGGTAAAAATTGGCCACATTTTGATTTTGTTTATTTTCGATGTAGTTAACAATGCACTGAAAACATTTCGAGTAGTGTTCGGCAGTGTTCTAACAGGACCTAAATTTTGCAGAAACAGGAACAGGAATTGAAGTTTTTTGCCGGAACAGGAACAGGAACTGGGGTTTAAAATAATTTTCAACGCTTTTATTTAGACCGAATTAAAAATTTCTAAAATAAGTTTTTGCTCTAGCGTAACTCGTTGCAACGCACCTAAGGGTGAAAATAATTTTAATCAATATCATCAAAGCTTCAAGTTCAGCTAAGCGCGTGTATTTCTGATATTCTCTAATGTATGCCAATAGTTTGAGAGCGTTGGTAATAGTGGCGGCAGCAAAGTATTTTATCTCGATGAAATCCGGACCTTTATTAAATGTTGGCTGTGAATTCACATCTAAGCTCTGAAATAGGAACGAAAATTAGACAAATACTGACATTAGGCGGGTATGATGTCAACAGCGCTGCATTAATGTTTATGTTGGTTGCTTGCAGGTGGTTGATCTACATGCAGTACTTGTGGATGACATCTGCTACTTCTAACACGGACGTCGGACACAAGACTAACATTGCGATTTCATAATTCGCAGTTGCTTGAATCCAGCTCGTATGAATTTGTTAAATATTTGCAGTGTCCGATTTTAAAATTTAGGATTCTTCCGAAGACATAGCATCAGGTACTTCCGTCTCACTCTTTTTACTTTTCAGAAACCGGATACATACTAAAAATCTAAATATACCTTAGGTCATCAAAATTTTCCTTGAGGTATTGAGGTAGTGTTAACCAGTAATTTTAACAGAAACCTTACTGTACACTTTTGTGGAGCGCTGAATTTTATATTAAACGGCCCATAAACGTGATGGTTCCTGGTTGATTATCCAAACACATTTGTACTATGTTTTATACGTGGTTTAAATTAGCGATTGAAATTTCCGGTCTTCTTTAGCATCGCATTTAGATTTCGCAAAGCGTTTTTTTTTTCTCGGGGTTGGGAGTGGGTCGAAAGGTGGGTTCTTAATCTTTGTCCGTAAAACCTAGTACCGCGGAACCAATTTTGATAAATTCTTTGTTTGAAAGTGTATCCGGTAGTAACCTGCATTAGGATTTGAAAATTATAAGCCTTCGTTTCTTGCTACCTATCCAATTATAACATTTGAGTGTATTATAATATTTTATAAGAAGTGTTGGTTTAGTCGTGATTCACAATATGCATTTAAACTTTACACTTTTTATATTGAAAATTATAGGAAATTCCTTTTAGCATATTTCCTTTATTATTTGAGCATATTTGAGTAGTAGTCCAAGCTTCCTGAATACCGAGTCCTCTCGCTCTATTTTTATTAGTACCCGCCTACTAAATCTTTACGAGACGTATACATACATTATTATATTATACTCTTTTTTTTCATACATTAGATTCATCTAAATTTCATACTATTCCACACCCACAGTGAAATGATATACTGTGTGATTATGTAATGTAATTTCGTTTTTGTCAGTTATATTGCTCTTTATTTTATCGCAAATATTTTTTCTGTAAACACGCGAACAATGGCCACAAATTTATGATTTGCCGCTACTCTTGGTCCGATAAAAAGATGTAAGTATTTGTACGTTATTTGAGCAAATCTTGCTAAATTTTCCAAGTTCTTTTATCGTTACACGACCATTTTGATTATCCGTTCGTTGAATACATTTTTCTCACCGTTGAACATTGGAACTTTACAGGTACTAATTTTTTAAATCTATGGTCGGTATTTGACTTTAGTTTGTGCATGATTTATCGTCAAATAAAAAACATTTATATTTTTGTCTCGTATTTCTCGTATATTCGTCTCACAGTAACGTATCAAATTCTACCCGTTAATGTATTAAATTTCTTTTTTATGCGTTACATAATTTTGTTTACGATATAATATTCTTGCTTTTTAGCGATTTCTCCTTCCTAAGTTTGCCAGGTATGAGTTGAGGATACGACAGTATCCAGTGTGTACTGCCAAGCGTCCGTCTGGCTTTCCTTGGTAGGGTTTTCTCTTGTTCGCTGATTCTGGAGGTTTTCTCCGAGACCGATTCATCTTTAATTGCGGATTGTTGTTGCAACTGCATCTTTCCTTTATCCTTTCTTCACTCGGTCATCATTGATGGTACCATCTTCTTCAAGCAGGTGTCCGATGTTGTCTTTGTAACAGTTGATGCCAGGTTTTATACGTGCTGAAACTCCACGAAGCTCGAGTTTCCGAGCGTTTTATATTTTGTGCTCGGGGGTCGAAAGGTGGATGTCCGTCTGTCCGTCCGAAAAGAATCTCAGGAACCGCTGAACCGATTTTGATAAACTTTTTTGTTTGAAAGCTTTTTGTCCTGGGGTGATCATCTCGCATTGGGGTTTTAATTCTTCAAGCCGTTTATTAGTTAGAGGCTAATTTGCATAATTGGTTAAGCCTAAATTAGGACTTTTTACTGTAGTTCACTAATTATTAGAGTTACAAGCAATCTAATTTTAGCACCAATGGGTTTCTGGGTACGAGAAATCAGGATAAATGTTTATAAACCTCCAAAGCCGGTAATTGATTAGTTAGCTAATAGCTAATTTGCATATTAGCATAATTAGTTAAGCCAAAATGACGACTTTTCGAATTATTTCACAGATTATTAGGGTTACAAGCGCTCCAAAACCGATAATTGAAAATTAAGACTTTTTAAATTATTTCATTGTTTATTAGAGTTACTGAAAGGCTTTCGGGTGCGATAAATCGGAATAAATTGTTTATAAACCTTTAAGATTGATAATTAAATAGTTTTCTAATAGCTAATTTGTATATTAGCTTAATTAGTTAAGCTAAAATTAGGAGTTTTTATATTATTTCACTGATTATTAGGGTTACAAGCATTCACATTCAGTACTGGGTGTGAGAAATCTGAACGAATTATTAGTAAACCTTCAAGACCGATAATTGAATAGTTAGTAAGTAGTTAATGTACATTATTAGCTTAATTAGTTAAGCCTAAATTACGACTTTTTAAATTATTTCACAAGTATGTCCGAGCTTCTCTCAATACATGTAGTTCTACTACGACTGGTATAATTTTCGTATGGCTGGCCGTTTTTTAATTTCTATTTGATATAAAACAGAGCTACTGTAATGCTGGTGATTTTATTAACATTCGGTGCGAAATTTAATTTTCTGATTTAATGCCGGTTACTATTCGCATGAAATCGTAAGAAAATAAAGGTGCCTTTTGTTTGTTTTGTGAGCTTTTTCAAAATTAAATAATGGTTGCTACAATATTACAGCATCAATAAATCTTACTGATGACAAACCACCAGCTTAGGGACCAGACTATAAGATTTTCAAATTTTCAATAGTATTGTAAAACTGCGGGCGTTGTCGCAAGGAAAGGATTGTGTAATTTTTTGAAGATATACTTCATACCTTATCAAATCAGCTGTGATTTTGAGCATTATATTAACAATAGTTGCTATGCCATAAAGTAGAGTTGAGTAGAACCAGAACCGGAATAGAGCGTTATGATAAGGACATGTATTCGCAAATATCTGTAGTACGTATTTATCATCAGTTAGTAATAGGTTTTCAAATAAGGGAACTGGAGCAGTTGCAAAACCTCAAACTCTACTCGCAAGTAGGACCAGTCACGTGCTAAAAGGTGCAAAATCTTGTAGCTCTCTATTGGCTGGTTCAAAATTTACATAACCAATTGTCAACTGATGATAGGTGCTGCCTACGTTTGAGAATATGGTCATAGCAATGTAAAGGGGCCAGTTTCCATTCTATTACATAGTTTTCGATGAGTTAACTTATCAATAATTCATTGTAGTCTAGCTTTACGGAGCCAAAAAATGATTGTCAATTTGTTCATGGGACGTGTTTGAAAATGTTTGCCAGCCAACAGACACCCTAAATCAATATTAAACTTGTAAACACAAATTATCCGTATACTCACAAAATCTGTTGTTCTGATTCCGATTCCGGGAAAAATTTGCTGTTCCGATTCCGGTATAATCCAGTTCCGCTTTGTACCCTGGGTTACAATGTGTATTTCAATTAGTTAATATTAGTTATAAATAAGCTCACGCAAGAGATGACTACAATTGAATAATTGTAATGGTCAATCATGGATAATTCATGCACTTATCCACGCGAACGTTATTTGGATGTTTCCTTTTTTTTTTCTTTTTCTTTTCTTTTGCTTTTTTTCCTTTTTTGTTTGCGCACTTTTTCTTTCGTTTGCTTCGTTTTCCTTTTTTTTTTTGCTTTTTGTTTGCTTTTTCTTTCTTTTTTCGTTGCTTTTTTTTGATTTTTTTTTTTGCTGTTTCTTTTACTTTTTTTTTTTTTTATTTTAGTCTTTTTTTTCCTCTTTACCTTTCTTTTTTGAGCTTTTTTTTTGTTTTTTTCTTTATTTTTTTTCTTTTTTCTTCTTTGTCTTTTTTTTATGTGTTTTTTATTTTATAGCGACAACGCCCGCAGTTTTACAATACTATTGAAAATTTGAAAATCTTATAGTCTGGTCCCTAAGCTGGTGGTTTGTCATCAGTAAGATTTATTGATGCTGTAATATTGTAGCAACCATTATTTAATTTTGAAAAAGCTCACAAAACAAACAAAAGGCACCTTTATTTTCTTACGATTTCATGCGAATAGTAACCGGCATTAAATCCGAAAATTAAATTTCGCACCGAATGTTAATAAAATCACCAGCATTACAGTAGCTCTGTTTTATATCAAATAGAAATTAAAAAACGGCCAGCCATACGAAAACTATACCAGTCGTAGTAGAACTACATGTATTGAGAGAAGCTCGGACATACTTGTGAAATAATTTAAAAAGTCGTAATTTAGGCTTAACTAATTAAGCTAATAATGTACATTAACTACTTGCTAACTATTCAATTATCGGTCTTGAAGGTTTACTAATAATTCGTTCAGATTTCTCACACCCAGTACTGAATGTGAATGCTTGTAACCCTAATAATCAGTGAAATAATATAAAAACTCCTAATTTTAGCTTACCTAATTAAGCTAATATACAAATTAGCTATTAGAAAACTATTTAATTATCAATCTTGAAGGTTTATAAACAATTTATTCCGATTTATCGCACCCGAAAGCCTTTCAGTAACTCTAATAAACAATGAAATAATTTAAAAAGTCTTAATTTTCAATTATCGGTTTTGGAGCGCTTGTAACCCTAATAATCTGTGAAATAATTCGAAAAGTCGTCATTTTGGCTTAACTAATTATGCTCATATGCAAATTAGCTATTAGCTAACTAATCAATTACCGGCTTTGGAGGTTTATAAACATTTATCCTGATTTCTCGTACCCAGAAACCCATTGGTGCTAAAATTAGATTGCTTGTAACTCTAATAATTAGTGACCTACAGTAAAAAGTCCTAATTTAGGCTTAACCAATTATGCAAATTAGCCTGTAACTAATAAACGGCTTGAAGAATTAAAACCCCAATGCGAGATGATCACCCCAGGACAAAAAGCTTTCAAACAAAAAAGTTTATCAAAATCGGTTCAACGGTTCCTGAGTTTCTTTTCGGACGGACAGACGGACATCCACCTTTCGCCCCCCGAGCACAAAATATAAAACGCTTCGCGAAACTTCGAGCTTCGCTCGGAGTTTCAGCACGTATAAAACCTGGCATCAACTGTTACAAAGACAACATCGGACACCTGCTTGAAGAAGATGGTACCATCAATGATGACCGAGTGAAGAAAGGCATAAAGGCAATACACACCGATGCAGTTGCAACAACAATCCGCAATTACAAGATGAATTCGGTTCTCGGCAGAAAACCTCCAGCAATCAGCGAACAAGAGAAAACCCTACCAAGGAAAGCCAGACGGACGCTTGCGCAGCTACACACTGGATACTGTCGTATCCTCAACTCATACCTGGCCAAACTTAGCGAAGGAGAAATCGCTTAAAAAGTCACAGTATATATTATATCGTAAACAAAATTATGTAACGCATAAACAACAGCACAATTTAATACACTTAATCGGCGCTATGATACCTTTGATACCCGTGCCCTACTGTGAGCTACGAATATACGAGCAAATACGAGACACAAAAACTATCAAACTGTTTTTTATTTGACGATAAATCATGCACAAACTAAAGTCAAATACCGTACTCCCACAGATTTAAAAAATTAGCTACCTGTACAAGTTCCCAATGATTCTTTCAACGGTGACGCACACAAATGCTATTCAACGAACCGTGATAACCTCAAAATGGCTCGTGTTAACCCACGTATAAAAGAACCTTGGCAAAAACTTTAGCAAGATTTGCTCAAATAACGTACAAATACTTACATCTTTTTATCGGACCAAGAGCTAGCGGCAAATTCATAAATTTGTGGCCCACCATTGTTCGCCGTGTTTACCAGAAAAAATATCTTGCGATCTAAAATAAAGCAGCCAATATAACTGACAAAAACGAAATTACATTACATAATACACACAGTCACTATTCATTTCACTGTGGGTGTTGGAATAGTATGAAATTTTAGATTGAATTCTGACATGAGTTATGAAACACTGCAAGAATGTAGCAGTTACCTGATATGCATCAATTAATGTTTATGTTATACGCTCTCGTAAATGTTATTTTTAGTTTAGCGCGTGCCGGTATTACTACATAAAAATAGCCAGTCGCAGTAGGACTACCGGTATTCAGCGAAGCTTGGACCTACTTACTCACAATATGCTCAAATGCAATAAAGGAAATATGCTAATTAGCAAATTTCCTATTAATTTTCACATATAAAAAGTGTTGAGCAAGCATTTAAATGCATATTGTGAATCACCGACTAAACCAACACTTCTTATAAAATATTATAATACACTCAAATGTTATAATTGGCATAGGTAGCAAGCAAACGAACAGCTTATAATTTTCAAATCCTAATGCCAGGTTACTACCCCAGGATACACTTTCAAACAAAGAATTTATCAAAATTGGTTCCGCGGCTACTGAGGTTTTGACGGACAAACAGATTAAGAACACCCACCTTTCGACCCCGACTCCCCAACCCCCGAGTATACAAAACAAAAACGCTTTGCGAAACTCTAAATGCGATGCTAAAGCAAGACCGGAAACTTTCAATCGCTAATTTAAACCACGTATAAAACATTAGTACAAATGTGTTTGGATAATTCAACCAGGAACCATCACGTTTATGGGCCGTTTACAATATAAAATTCAGCGCTCCACACAAAGTGTGACAGGTAAGGTTTCTGTTAACAATTACTGGTTAACACTACCTCAATACCTCAAGGAAAATTTTGATGACCCTAAGGTATATTTCAGATTTTTAGTATGTATCCGGTTTCTGAAAACGCTAAAAAGAGTTTGAGACGGAAGTACCTGATGCTATGTCTTTCGGAAGCAATCCTGACAATTTTAAAATCGGACACTGCAAATATTTAACAAATTCATCACGAGCTGGATTCACAGCAACTGCGACATTATGAAATCGCAATGTTAGTCTTGTGTCCGACGTCCGTGTTAGAAGTAGCAGCATGTCATCCACAAGTACTGCATGTAGATCAACCACCTGCAAGCAACCAACATAAACATTAATGCAGCGCTGTTGACATCATACCCGCCTAATGTCAGTATTTGTCTGCAATTTTCGTTCCTATTTCAGAGCTTAGATGTGAATTCACGAGCCAACATTTAATAAAGGCTCCGGATTTGCATCGCAGATAACAATACTTTGCTGCCGCCACTATTACCAACGCTCTCAAACTATTGGCATACATTAGAGAATATCAGAAATACACGCGCTTAGCTGAACTTGAAGCTTTGATGCATATTGATTAAAATTATTTTCACCCTTAGGTGCGTTGCAACGAGTTACGCTAGAGCAAAAACTTATTTTAGCAAATTTTTAATTCGGTCTAAATAAAAGCGTTGAAAATTATTTTAAACCCCAGTTCCTGTTCCTGTTCCGGCAAAAAACTTCAATTCCTGTTCCTGTTTCTGCAAAATTTAGGTCCTGTTAGAACACTGCCGAACACTACTCGAAATGTTTTCAGTACATTGTTAACTACATCGAAAATAAACAAAATCAAAATGTGCCCAATTTTTACCTTATTTCTTGCAACTCGCCACTGCAAAAACCCATCGTGAACCAAGTGAAATTTACGCAGATTCAAAAATTTAAATTCCGCAGGATCAATTATATCGGGACCCTAAAACATATAAAACTATACTAAACAAAGTAAATGAGCACCAGGCAATTATGGAGAAGTTTAAAAAACTAATATGCTAATATTTAAGCATTGGTCATCGTTTTCAAGATAATGTACTTTATCTAAACAATGTACTGTAAGTTGAAGGAAATCATGCCGCGGTTATAATATAACACAATAACTTTTTTGGGCACCAAGCACACTTTTAGTATGGTTTTGCAGTTACAATGCAATGGATAAGTAAGAATATATCGCAAAAGTTTCAAAGGTCTGTGGTAAATGCAAAATATACCGCAAAAATAACTAATGTCACGATATTATAATTTTAAGTAAACATACTCACCTCAGGGAGTTGATAATCACCTTTTTGCACAATCTTGTCAAACGGTGAAGTGTCTAGCCGACGTTGTAAGTCGTCTAAGCGTCTGATGCTTTCAGACATTCGTTTAGCATAATTCACACTTTCCAAAATTGTTCGACAACAATCGACACATTGCAACAATTTGGATCGCTCTAAAGAGTTTTCTGAAAAAAAAAACTTTAATTAAAGTCATCTGCTTATAGTTTAATTAACGTAATCATTAAAAACTCAAATTACACGGTTTCCGCACTCAACTAATCTACTCAAATAACAGCACAGGCATTACATAAATCAGACAGCATACAAGCAGTTAATAGTTGCAATGAAACATAAAGGTACCTTTGGTATATTTAAGAATGTTTTCAAACAAAAGCGGGTATTTCGTCAGCCGTTGCATTTCTAAAGGTATCATATCTTTCAGTTGGCGTTTGCGACAATGAGGCAGACTTTCCGCTTCCTACATCACAATTATTATAAACTCGTGTAAAAATAACAGTATCTCTTTTGCACACGCAAATTTCAATTGGAATAAAAGTTTTATACAAAGTTTTCTGTTTTCTAACATGTCAATTTCTGCTTGAACCCATCTTTAGATCCACTGTTTTTTCGATTTTCAACACCGCTGGATTAACCAAGACTTGAAAGAATGCAAACAATTCAGCTTTGAGCAAATTCTCAGCTATGTGAAACTATTGTATGTTACAAGTTAAAAATGTCTTAGATATAATTAAAAATAATTTCAAAACAGTAGTGGCCAATATAAAGCTCTAAGAAACAGTCGAAGAATAGAATGTGCTTGCACCTAAGTAGCGATTAGCAGCTTCTTAATCATAACAGTTCTTACCGACAAAAATTGAAGCAACTTTGGATCTTTGCCAATTCGATGCCTCAAAAACTCGAGAGCAAATTGCTGGTGCTCACAAAACATCGCAGCAGCTTTGGTAAATTTTGCACCGCCATCACCGCCAAACTAAAACATCACCTTTCCACAATTTGGAAATATTCTGCATTAGTTCACCTAAGCCTTAGTCAAGTGTAAAGCTGTACTGCCATAAACTAAGGGAGTCGCCTATTGCCTACGATGATTACTTAGGTTCCAAACTTAATATTGCTTCAGTGTTTCAGCTAAAAAGTATTATAGACTTTGGACATTTTTGTGTGCTAAAATGGTAATAAATTTTCCCTTCTCCCAATCTGAAAGCTGCCCATTGGTGCGGTCTCTAGTAAGAGAAGCTACGAATAATGCTTAACACACGGCAAAATCTGCCGTCGCACTCTCGGCGCGGTGAGTAGCAAGGTGCTGTTGGGTGAGTTACAGGAGCAGAGCTTCTAATTGGCTGCACAAATGTGCTATAGCAGTACACACGCCACATTTTTGTTTGGTTTATCACCCAAGTTTGTTTGCTAAAGTAATGAATTCAATAATAAAATGAGTTGTTACGGCTGATTTTGTGCTGCACATATACACTCGACAAGGTATCCTTCTACTGCTTCCAGGGTTCAATCGGAGGTAAAAAATACCGAGCCCGGAAATCACCAGAATTTGAAGGAGCCCAAACGAAATGTGAAATGAAATTAGGTGTTTAAATAGCGTTTAATTTGCTAATTTTAGCAAATATCAGTAAAACTGTTTTCAAACATTTTAGTTTTAGTTTATTTTTAAGAAATCCCGACAAGTAAATCCTACTATAAATTGTACCAGAAGTTAAAGCCAGCCGCACCGAACGACGTAATTTACGTGTAACTATACAACGTTTCACTACTGAAAGTGCCGCAACCTCCGGCAAGAAACCCTACCGTAGGAATAGGTGGTCTACCAAAGCCGGAGGCAGACCTGCGGTTGTATTCCGAACGGTGAGAAAATTCTAGTTCAGAATTTGCAACAAAAATTTTATTCATCAAAAAACTTCTTTTTCCTACATATATAAAACTTACAGCTTGCCGTTGACAGTTGCAGCTGTAAGTTCTTTTTGTAAAAAATTGGCACTTACAAATTGCAGTTGCGACTTTTGCCTGCACAAAGTTCAGGTGCCAATGAGACATGAGGCTATAAACTTACAAATTCAAGCAGCGTATCTCCGATTTCAACATTAGACTGCATACTATCAGTAAATTTTGATCGGAAGACAGCACTCATTCGAACTGTAACAAAACATTTGCATTAGATAAACCAGGGTACAATTGGAATCCCGATTCCGATTTTAATTTGGATTCAAAACTAGTTCCGATTCTGATTCCGCCATCAATCGGAATCGGAATGTTAAAATATTTATCTTAGTCATATTTTATTGTGGTATGTTGTATATTAATTCTCTCGATCTCAATCTAAACAAACAAAACTACATTCCATTTTGAACACACCATACTTGATTATTTCGAATATTATTGCTAGCCAACAGACACTCTATATCAATCTTATATTTTGTTAATACACAGTATCCGTAAAGTAACAAAATTAATAGTTCCGGATCCGGCATAAATTTGCTGTTCCGATTCCGATGTAATCCAATTCCGCTTTGCATACTGGAATAAACAGTCAATTAAAATATTTCGTTAAACACAGGTGCAATGCTTCAGAAGATAGAGAATAACAAGTAATACGAGGACATAACAAAAAGTAGCTCTCTAAGTAGTTATCTTTTCGAATAAAAAGTCCCGGATATAGCTGAATTATCAAAAAACTTATCTAGGTAATATCCGTATTTTATAATCAAGTGTCTTAACCGCTGCAGGTACAGAGACTTAGCGAGCACTTAGGGTTGCGGCATACTTTTTCGACTATTCTAAAACCAGTGACATCGTTTAACAATTTGTAAAAAAAATTTTGACTTGTGGCGCCGCACGACGAGCATAGCGCCACAATCAAATTACAAAGAATCCAATAAAATTACAACAACATACTGTGAATATCAAGAATTTCCTCAATATTGGCAAACAGCAACTTGATTAAATTCGGCGAGAGAACTCCCTGACCGAGCATGGGACTGTAAAATGCGCGACACAGCACCTTGAGATTGCGTACATGGGTTCTTTCAGTGTGGAGAAGCTCTGAAACGCATCAAAATCCTCAAAACGCAAACAATCAAAAAACACCCCATTCAGTGAAGTTCGATTTAGATGTCCCTATATCAAATACTTCAGTGTCAAACATATCGAATTACAATCCAACTGTGCCAGCCAGATCTCTGATTCCTCTTTTTGTTAGCCACTGTCATCATATTTAGTTTTAAAATTGACACGAATAGGGTTACACGCGAATTTTCTTCTTGATGAACGAAAGACTGCTGTCATTGACATTCGTTAAATCTTAACACAAACTGGTAAACGTTCTTAAAAATAATTGTGTTCAAGTAAAATATTGTTGCAAATTGTCTTCCAAACTGTGTAAACCCACTTGCGCAATGTTAACGTACCTAAAATAACTTCAAGCCGCTTCTTCTCATTTCTAGAAAGAAGTTTCAGGAACGATGCATCAAAACAGTCCTCTAAGTCTGGGATTTCATTTTGAACCTCTAGATCACTGTCAGCTGCGTTAATGTCCAACCATGCAGACTCGCACTAAAGTAAAACATACGTAGGTTGTTAACAAAAAACGACCACTCAACCATAGATGTTATACTAAATAGTATATTTGTACGCGTGATGTTCTAAAGACCAGTCGGATTCAATAAACTAACATTAGCAACAATTTCTGAACCAATAATGGGATTCTATATAATTGTAAAAGTATTTTTGACATCGCAGCCCAAATAGCAATTCAAAACATATTATAAAAATAAAAAAGCTTCTGAACATATCGGAGCACGACAATCCCTTACCTGTACCATTTCTGACATATGAAATTCCGCAGCCACCGATTGTATAAGACCGCATTGTGACGTTGGAGTGATACCTTTACTCGACTCCGCACTGTGGCCACTTGTGATATCGGAGATACTGTTTAAATTGCCCGTGCTTGAGCTATGATGGTGAGTTTCATTACGACCACTTGCTCGGTCTACAGCCGCAGATGCTTTTAACGCAAGCGCTATTGATTTATCACTACTATCAACGTCGCTAAAACGGCAAATTTCAATTCGCTAGATTGGCCTCTTTCTCAACACATTTTTGTGAGGCTACGTAAATTTTCAATTAACACTTCGATGTTCCCACCCATTCTGAAAAAATGAGAGGGGCCTCAACCTGGAGCAAAACGAAAACTGGATTGGACCAACACATCATTAAAAGTCTGGACTGCGATAGAGGCCGAGGAACCATCCTTGTGTTTAAGTACGTAGCAAGCACCAACCTCGTGTTCCTTTTTTATATTCTGCCGGGACTAAAACACTACCTTCCACCTAGTGCTCGTGCAAAATAAATTCTGTTAAATACTCGAAACACACTAATAGAGAACGAAAGTTTACCTTTTTGTTCGTCGCCCAACTGCGTTTTCAGACACACGTTTTGAGTTTTTAACTGCATCATCCTAAAAATGTAACAGAATAAAATGAAGTTAAAACAACTAAAATTATTAACAAATTGTCCCAACACTGTCGGTTATCTTCCGAGAGAATTTTCTTTCGGATGCTTTTAAACGAAACGAAGCGCTCGTGACCAATGTCAACTTAGACAGCCCCTTTCGTAGTTACATTAAGACATAAAATAAAAAGTAAGCTATACAACTATAGCTTCGGCAGCACAAACATACCCTAGTTTTCATACTTTGTGATCGTGCTATTGCACGTTGCTGAGATGCAGCAGCTCTGAAAACAACTTAAAAATATTGGCAATTGGTACTATCAATAATTATTAACAAATAACTTTCCTTTTCGCAGATAAACAACATAAAGTAGCTGAACTTAAGCTAAAAGAACTTAAAAAGTTTACTCTAAGAGTTAAACAAATCTTAAGAAAGACAGAAACTTCATACATTCAAAACAATAATATCTACTATAATTACATCAGCATAACGTGCCTGTCTATATCACCATATCCGCTATCAGACGAAAATGACTTTAAGCCCCAATCTTTGTCTCGGGATAGTGAACTGTTTTCGAGATCAATGAGCTGGTCAGAATCTTCTTTAAAGTGAAAATCTTTAATTACAGAAGCAAGAGAAATAAACTATCATAAGCCGTTATATACTATGTTCACTTAAGGCTCAATCAAAGTCGTGTTTGCACAAAGTGGACAAAAACCAGCAAAAAGAACAATACACCGTTCTGGCACAATCGTTAACTCAGAATTTAAACGTAAAACAGGAACTGTACTGATGAGCTTATGCTCACAGTACTACGATATCAGACAAAGTTCTAAAGCATTCATTAATAAGCTAGTCACAGTTACCATCAGTTTCTTCTTGAATAGTTAAGCGTGAAGCTTGATCACTACCTAAAATAAAATACGGTTGATAATGTTAATGCCATAAGCTTAGTAAACCCGTATAAAAGGCGATTAGTAGTTTCACTGAATTGGCTGGAAACATCATCACTGTTGCGCACGATCAGAAAGAACTTCTATAAGCAACTCTTGCTTTCTTAAATGTATACAGCTGATATTGTAAGATGGTGGTTGGTATTACAACCCTTTTTCTAATTAATAAATGGTTTAACACTTAAGAATCTTAATAATTAAAGCATGAAGGTCAGCTGGTTACAAACCCATCGCTAAGTGGTGATAACTGCTGAACCATAGCATAAAATATATCCATGTTCGTAAAAGCCAAACATTGTTTACTTTTACTACTTTGCCACCAATAAAACGCGCTTTTTGCCGCACGTGGTACACTAGCTACGCCACCTGTATCAAATGGAGTATTTCGTTTTGGCTTAGAAGCAGGTGCAGGGATTGGAATTATATTCATTTTTTTCTCTTCTGTTTACTCGAGACTTTCGCTCAGCTCTTTTCTGCAAAATCCCACCCCCCCCCCCCCAAAACCGGAAGATGCAGTGCAGTCGCTGTCGATATTTAACACGCAATGACGGTGGGTTACTAGGTTACAATCTGAACAAAACCATCAAAAGCATCATAATTGAAACTTGACTTAAATAATATAGCGATAGGTACATATTATAAAAATATATAAACTAAACACTACCCGGAACCGTATTTTCAAATAACAATGATGCTTAATACCTCAAATAATATGTACCTAAACGAGTTGGCGATGGACAAAAAGGTAAACTTTCGTTCTCTTTAGTGTGTTTCGAGTATTTAACAGAATTTATTTTGGCATGAGCACTAGGTGGAAGGTAGTGTTTTAGTCCCGGCAGAATATAAAAAAGGAACACCAGGTTGGTGCTTGCTACGTACTTAAACACAAGGATGGTTCCTCGGCCTCTTCGCAGTCCAGACTTTTAATGATGTGTTGGTCCAATCCAGTTTTCGTTTCGCTCCAGGTGAGGCCCCTCTCTTTTTTCAGAATGGGTGGGAACATCGCTATATTATTTAAGTGAAAATTTACGTAGCCTCACAAAAATGTGTTGAGAAAGAGGCCTTCTAGCGAATTAAAATGCTTTTAGCGACGGTTTTGTTCAGAAGTGTAAATCAATAGCGCTGCGTTAAAAGCATCTGCGGCTGTAGACCGAGCAAGGGCGTAAATGAAACCCACCGTCATTGCGTGTTAAAGCACGGGCAATCTTCTACAGCAATCCGATATCACTGGCCACGTGGGATCGAGTAAGGTTACTCCACGGTTTCATCGGGGGGCGGATTTTTAGAATACAGAAGAAGTTATATTCAGAAGTTTTTTTTTTATATTCTATTGCTATTTGGGCTGCGATGTCAAAAATACTTTTACAATTATATAGAATCCCATCATTGGTTCAGAAATCCCTGCATCATGCTTGTAAGCCAATTGAATCAGGTCTTTATTTGGTACAAATATATTTTTTACTTTCTTTTTTTACATACTTTCCTTTTTCGTAGAAAAACTAGTAGATAGAAAAGAATAAAAATTACTTAATAGACCAAGAAATAAATAATACATTTGTCTCATACATTCAAAACAATAATATCTACTATAATTCTCCCCCCCCAGCAAACCTACAGGTGGCGTAGCTAGTGTACCACGTGCGGCAAAAAGCGCGTTTTATTGGTGGCAAAGTAGTAAAAGTAAACAAATGTTTGGCTTTTACGAACATGGATATATTTTATGCTATGGTTCAGCAGTTATCACCACTTAGCGATGGGTTTGTAACCAGCTGACCTTCATGCTTTAATTATTAAGATTCTTAAGTGTTAAACCATTTATTAATTAGAAAAAGGGTTGTAATACCAACCACCATCTTACAATATAAGCTGTATACATTTAAAGAAAGCAAGAGTTGCTTATAGAAGTTCTTTCTGATCGTGCGCAACAGTGATGATGTTTCCAGCCAATTCAGTGAAACTACTAATCGCCTTTTATACGGGTTTACTGAAGCTTATGGCATTAACATTATCAACCGTATTTTATTTTAGGTAGTGATCAAGCTTCACGCTTAACTATTCAAGAAGAAACTGATGGTAACTGTGACTAGCTTATTAATGAATGCTTTAGAACTTCGTCTATATTGTAGTACTGTGAGCATAAGCTCATCAGTACATTTCCTGTTTTACGTTTAAATTCTGAGTTAACGATTGTGCCAGAACGGTGTATTGTTCTTTTTGCTGGTTTTTGTCCACTTTGTGCAAATACTATTTTTGATTGAGCCTTAAGTGAACATAGTATATAACGGCTTATGATAGTTTATTTCTCTTGCTTCTGTAATTAAAGATTTTCACTTTAAAGAAGATTCTGACCAGCTCATTCATCTCGAAAACAGTTCACTATCCCGAGACAAAGATTGGGGCTTAAAGTCATTTTCGTCTGATAGCGGATATGGTGATATAGACAGGCATGTTATGCTGATGTAATTATGGAGTAGATATTATTGTTTTGAATGTATGAAGTTTCTGTCTTTCTTAAGATTTGTTTAACTCTTAGAGTAAACTTTTTAAGTTCTTTTAGCTTAAGTTCAGCTACTTTATGTTGTTTATCTGCGAAAAGGAAAGTTATTTGTTAATAATTATTGATAGTACCAATTGCCAATATTTTTAAGTTGTTTTCAGCAATACGTAACTGAACGAAGTAGTATGATACATA
>JASANG010001742.1:0-38450 GCA_030248215.1 Enoplolaimus lenunculus
ACCTCAAGTGTGCAGACATTTGAAAATATATCATATGATATTCGCTGACAATACGTCGAATATCATATGATATTGAAGGACAAGAGGTGACCTACACATCATGATAGCAGACAAATACGAATTTTTGAATGCGATATAGGGTTTATAAGCAGACAAAATGTTAGCCAATAGTCTAATAGGGACAAAACGTGTCCCAAGCTGCCCCGGTTATAACGTGAACCCCGCATTAGGAGGGTATTTACGACGTATTGCAATAATCTTTGGGCTCGGATAGTTTTTAGGAAACTGACAATATATATTTAGCGGAGAATATACTGTTAAAACTAACAAAGCCCGCTTCACTGGTATTACCTAAGTTTATTTCATATCCGGTTCCAGATTTGGAATATTTTGTTGACCTCCAGCTCCAATTTTTTCATGTCCACATGAACTTATGTCGGTATATATAACTGAACTCTATTTTCAAGTTCGGTTTAACGAACTCGAGAGTCAGTGTTTGAAGGTGTTTACCATCTGACGCTCGGGGTCCACGACAGAGACGTATTCAGGAGTACATTTCGGGAGGCTATGAACTCTTGTAACTTCTGCGCCAGCTTGTGTCGCAAACGAGAATGATTGACCTCTAGAATTTGTCTTACGGTAGGTTTAGGACGCTCCACAAATTGCATATGGCTTTTTCACACTTGGCCCCAAACTGTTCGATATTTTCAAATTTTCACAGAACTTCGATTTTTGATTAAGCGTAAACTTAAGCTTATAAGCTTATATTTAGGCTTAGGCTTAAGCTTAGATACGGAAGAGAAACTGAGTATACAAGTGCGTGATTTATTGAAAAATGCAATATTTTTAGCATAAACCGGTACATGAAACCGAAATACATGAATACCGATTACTCCAGTTCAAGTCAGGTTGAAAACAAAACAGACGCCGTGGTGGTTGATCGTTTGTGGGACATATTTCTAATAAAACCTTATAACAAAACTGTGAAACACAAAGTGCATCAGATTATCAAGTATTTTGGCCTATGAATAGAACAGGGTCGGATTGTTTTCTGGGCGAGCTGTAATAGAGTCAGTTGAAGCTTTAGACTAACTTTTTTGCTTAGGCTTTAAGGCTTAGGCTTAGGTTTAGAAACAGGCTCATCCTTATGCTTAAGCTTAGGCTTAGGCTTAGACTTTGGAATATGCTTATATTACTTATATTACTGTTCCGGCCCTGTTCTGTACATGAGCCAGTATTTTTGTTGTACAAACTAATATTCTCAAATGCGTGCAGCATCTATCGCTAAAATAATGGACATTTGTATACTTTCCCCTGCAAGCTTTTATGCCTTAAACCTTTAGAGACCAACACTGTTAAATTCCAATGAGTAAATTAATAAACTCTGACGAAAAGTTATCGACAGTAAATTTTAACTCACGTTGAGTTGAGTTGACTCTCACTGTGAATTGAGTTGACTCCTGGGACGATAATTAGTTAAATCTACCAAAAGTATTTTCTGTTTCAAATTTGAAAATTTTTTCTTATATTTAAGATAATTTTTATAAAAATAACTGGAAAACGTTTTATTTGAAAACTTTTTTGAAAAGTATTCCTTTTCAAGTGCAACTTGCTAATTATATTTCTTAAATATAAGAAAGTTTTTCAGAAGTGTCAGAAATGTTATTTTGAGTGTACGGAGTGGAAGCCTAGCTGTGTAGGCCCATGTTTGGGCCTATACCTTTTATTACAAGTTGAACTGGACTGCAATTTAGACGCTAATCGACGCTGTGGACGCTAGTAATACGTACTTATTTTGAAAAGCGCAGCGTTCAATAGCGAATTCAAGATTTTCACATGGCGAAGAATACGCTTTGTGATTCGCAAATTTTACGAGTTGAAATTTGAACGTCAGCCAATATTTGAATGGCACCACTCCCGATGGGTGCCACGGCCCACGTAAAGAACATGGCCGAAACGTTTTCCGCCGGGCTATAATAGAGTAAGCCTAAGCTTGAGACAAATTCTTTTGCTTACGCTTATAGGGTTAAGATTCAGCTTAGGCTTAGGTATAGGCTCATTCTTACGTTTAGGCTTAGACTTAGGTTTAGGCAAGGCTTAGGAATATGCTTATACGACTGTTCTGGTCCTGTTCTATACATTGGCCGATGCCACGGTAGCGCAGATTTCATTTCGGATCGGTACAACTTTTGTCAAGTTATTTTCTGCGAGCGAATGGAACGAGCAATGAAAAACTTCTTAACCTTTAGAAACCAACTTTGGTTACTCTGAACCGAAGTAAAGTACGTTTTTTCCAACCTCCAAATTTTATACAGGATAAAATGACTCCGGTTGTCTCTGTATATACAGTTGCCATTCAAAGAACAATTTCTATTTCTAGCAATCTATGCTACCTATGAATCGCTTATTCTTTATTTCAGCCGACAGAATGCTTTGTTTGAAGCGGAAACTGCTCATAATTTAGCTGTAATATCAACTAAAATGACGTCAAATTCAACCAATCAAACGTCGTTGACTCGCGATGAGTGGGACGTTTTGCTAGAATTTAATAAAACTGATTTTCATGTCAGACAACTCAGACGGCAATTGAGAATTGAAGCTTACGTTAAACATGTTGAAGAGCAACGAATATTGAATGAAGCTCGAAGGCAACAAAGTAGGTTATAGGGTCTAGCTCGTCAGCGCCACGGCAATCGTCCCTTTACCTCGTCTCAAAGGTTCGATGGGACGTCTCGGATAACACGTAATTTGTTGCTTGATTTAAGGTTTAGGTAATAGATGATGCCAAGACTATTTAACTCCGCCCTCTTATGCAGTGTATTAAATACGCAAAATAAATTTTAAGTTGCACAACTTTTTATAGGGAATTTACTGGCTCGTCAACTGTCTCTGAATAAACAGTTGCAAGGGCAGAATGATGCAAACTCAATCGCACAACTGGAGTCGGACAATTTAAACGGAACATCTCAACTCAACGGCAGATTTCAACTGAACCGCATAACCAAGTGGCTTTATTCATTTACTGTATCGTAACGAACTGGGTTAACGTAAAATATTTAAGCTTTTGAATTTTATTGCGAACAGTTTACTGCTGTTGCTGTCTAAGCTATGTGTATCTGAAGGCCCATGATACTTTTAGAGGAGACAATGTAACAAACAGGGGCGGAACAGTATTATAAGCATATTCCTAAGCCTAAAAGGCTACACTGTAAATGTTAGGGAGTTGATGTTAACTCAGAATGAATTGAATCACTCAGTCTGAGTTATAGGACTATCAGAACTCAGAATTTTGAGTTGATTCAATTCATGCTTAGTTAATTAATCAGCTCACCCAGAGTCAAATTCATCTCAGAGTGAGAATCAACTCAACTCAGAATGAGTTAATCTTCGCTGATATTAATTCAGAATTAACCAACTCGCTAGCTGAATTGATTAATCAACTCATTGGAATTTACAGAGTAAGCGTAAGAATGAGCACAATCCTAAGCCTACGCCTATGGCTAAGCCTAAGCCAAGCAAAAAATAGTCTAAAGCTTAAGCTTCTAGTCCCAGTGAAAAACGTTCTGGTAGTGATCTTTACATGGACCCTTTTAAAGCCGTCCCGGTTTCGGGTGGGCCAGTAAAAAATAGGCTTAGATTCTAGACAACATTTGATTTGCTTAGACTTTAGACTTAGAAATATTACTTGCAACGCTTAATCTTAGGCTTAGGAACACTCTTACTCTATACAATACTGCTCTAAAAGTAACATTGGCCACACTGTAAATTCGAGTGAGTTGATCTTAACTCGAGTTGAGTCCACTCAGAAGCCTGAGCTCTTAAGGTCTTTCAGAACTCAGTATTTATGAATTGGTTTAATTCATTTTGACTTAATTAATCAACGTTTAATATTTAGTGCTTATTAAACTCAGAAATGACCAAACATAACTAATTCTCTCTGGGTTGATTAATCAACTCCCTGGAATTTACAGTGGCACATTTTGTATCTGACATTGTTCTGTGACGGTTTTAGTTGAACTTATGCCCGTGTGGAGATTTGCGTAAACGCTTCTACGGAAGTTTTTGTCGTAAACGACATCGCATCTCCTTGGTTGCTAAAGACGATTACAGCTTACTATAAGCCGAATAGTCTAAACACAGCTTATAATCTAAATTAGTCTCAACAACTTTATAATCTGTTATTAGCCACCTTCAGATGTTTTCTTTAAATTTGATGCTTAAACTGTTCTTTTAAAGAGTGTGGTATTTTTTGTTAACTTCCGGCTGCCGTATTTTCACCCTCAGTTAAGCCCTGAATTCCCCAAAGTGTTGCAAAAACTTAACTTTTTTGAGAATTCATGAGAATTTAACCCCTTGTCACATTGAGTTGCCTATAGGCAACTAAGCGCAGTATATATACGTTAAATAATGTATATCGCACCGTGTTTAACAATAGCAACACGTATACATAGTACTAAATCACCACAAGACGTGAGAGCCCGATCGGGCTCGTGATGGTATACGCCTCCCACTCCAGTCACTGGAGTTCGAATCCTAGCATAAAAGTAGGTCTCAGGGGAAATTGAAAATATTTATGTGAGAAAGGGTTAAATTTGAATTAACAGATGTGACTCGTTTATTCCACGCTAGAACGCTGCCAGAATGGAGCTACAAGCTTAAATATACCATAACCGGCGTTCTACCCGCCACAGCCACGTCTTCCAATTGAACGATTTCCGCAACAAAATTTAAACTCAGGATTCAAAAAATATAACTCGACGAACTCACTTTTTCAATCTGAATTGAAACATTTGGCTTGGTACAAGTTCAGTTTGAGAATGCGTCGGGTGGAAACCTAAGCATTGTAGTTCTGCATTAGACTTAGTGCTGGTGTTGGCTGTAAGCGTGTCTGACCATTTTTTTTCAATTTAAAATTGATATTTTTTAAAGTTTTAAAACTCTTATTCGCTCTTCAGAATGTTGTTTTCTGAAATCACTTTTTGAATTTTTCATAACAGAACCAATGGGGAGTAGCGGAGCCCATTAAATATATCGAACTTATGGTTTCAAATTAAATGTAACGTTTTGTTATAGCTTCTGCGTTGAAATTAAAGTTTTCTTCAAGAACTGCTGAGCTAAATTAATTGCACGCTGAACACCCTTGTGTCGTGATTGCGCTTTCGTTGTAAATTGTCTTTAACAGAATAAACGCCAACTTGCCCGTACCAAAAATCACACGGACACATCATGAAAATGTTTTTTTTAGTATTCCGGCCCTGTTTTATGCATGGACCGAAACGGTTTATGGAAGGGTGTCTCCACAGTTTTCAAACATGAGCGTGAGCTCAGACGAACCTTAGATCAACCAATGATAAATTCTGTACCCCCTTCTACGTTGGGGGCTTCAGTCAAAACCTGGAGTTTGGGGGACCCCAGTCTCCAACCTGGAGTTCGGTGGGCAACCCTGTTTGCTCTGGCATTGGCTACAGCACATGCAAAAAATCGTCTAAAGTTTAAACTTACTATGTTAAGGCTGCCAACTTTTAAGTGAATTCTCGGCTCTACAACTCAGCCTTGTTAATATATTTAGTGGCAGGGTCACTGGTGTTAAATAATATAAGATTTGAGCCCGGATGTCAACTGAGACCTATTCTCACACAATATTTTTTATATGTCATCTAATACCTAATTTTATGCAATGACGGGAATAATGGAGTAGTGGGAGGCGATAACAAATTCTACTGCATCTCTATAGAAGTTTTGACCAATGTTACTTTAAAGGCCGTCCCATTTTCCCGGGACAGAATGTACCAGGAGTACCCGTCCCATTTTTCCGGGACAGCAATGTACCAGGAGTACATACCAAAAATATAATTGGACACCGGGACAGTTGGGACAGATGAGACAGTGGATCAGAATGCTTATAATATTAGCTCCACAACTTCTATGAAAATAGTTGTCATCTACGCTTGCGTTCAGTGAAACAAGAAACATATGGGCCCAACGAACTTTCATCTGTTAAGGTATAAATTGACACTATGGGTTTTCAAGGCGTTCTAAAGTACAACTCTCAACATGCCTTTCGTATAACAGTCAGTTGCTTTTTAAAAGATCTCAATTGAGCGCCAGCAGAGCATGGTCTTTGAAATATTTAGCAACGTTTGAGTTGTATTTTCTAGATGAATAGTTTAAATATGTAACTGCTCAGAACACAATTTGGGAAAGTTTCTCGACTTCACATCATCAAATTGTCATTGTAAAGATAGCTAAAATAGTCGAGCACGTATGCGTGACATATTTTATTCGATAATCAATAGACGCAATTTGTAATCGTGCAATATTGAAATATTTACTAATCAAGTTTTAGAAACATAATATTTTAAAACTCAAAAAAATGTCCTCATCCAATGAACAATGGTAGATTAGATCACTTATAAACTGAACGTTGTAAAATCCAACAAACGCTAAAATTAAGCTGATATGTCCGCTGGGCCTATATGTTTCTTGTTTCACTGACCGCAAGCGTGTTAACACTGAAAGACAGCCGTCAAAGATATAGATGACAACTATTTTCATAGAAGTTGTGGAGCTAATATTATAAGCATTACCTACTGATCTATGGTCTAACTAACCCTTGTTTAAACTGTTTTACATGCTTCAAGCGAAACATATCACAATCTGTCCCTTCTAGGGGCACTTTTACCTAGTTTCTTTCTTTTACATGGGATACAGTGAGGTTTTATGCTAAGTCTACTCCTAAGCGTACGCCTAAGCCTAAACAAAATATAAGCCTAAAGCGTACACTTGCTCCATTGCAATCCACCAAAAAGCAGCCTGTTCTAAGCTATAATGCATGGGAGGTTACTACAAAAAATTCGTGTCTTAGTTAGCAATTTCAGTAGAACAAACATCGCAGGGACACAATATAGACTAGCTATGGTAAATTACATATTGTAATAACAACTTAAATGAGACGTTTAGCTGTCCAATTTGTGTATGGTGTCGAAGCGGCTAATTAGGATATTCTATACGTAATTTGCCTCATTCCAGCTCTGCTTTCCAGCAGAGAACATTCTGCAAAACTTTCAAAAAGCGTGCATTCTCGAGGCTTGAAACATAATATATTGAAAACACTACCGTGTTTCAATGATACGAGAAGTTTTAGTTTATTACTGTTTGCAGATACTTTTACGCACGGATCTATTAAGGCAATGACTGGACTGCAGTAACGTGACGACTTCAATTCCAACTGAAGTCATGATTTTACTTAAGTTTTGTAGTTTTGACTAAGTCGAATGTTTTAACACTCACTTGAATTAGTCAAATAACCAATAGTTGCTGTCAAGTCCGTGCTCAATATGAGCTACTAAAAATAACTTTGAAATGGACTAATTCGCTACTCCACGGTCGCCAACTTAACAAAAATTTCGACTCGTACGGCTAAGTTAAGTAATCCTCTGTAACCTAATTAAAATAGTTTGATTTGATTTTATTATTTGGTATTTACATAGCTAGTGCAATTGAACATCTGGTGTATCATAGTGCACCAGCAGTTGGGTTTGTATGTGCAGTATTCTAGCTTCATGTCTCCACGATTGTTTCAGTAGATTAGATTGTTTAAAATGTATTTGGCAGACGCTTTAATGTCTGATTATAGCTTGGAATATTGGGACAAATATCGCCGAAACCAGTTCACATTTATTCCGAAAATCGAAGAAACGTAATCTATGTGTACGTGTACCTAATGTGAAGTCAGGAAGTACATTTGATTCACTGACGTATAATAATCGCAGAGCAGTGATGCTCCACAATGAGATACTACAGAAATGACATAGTAATGTATGTTGTCGGCAGCCAAAGTGCTGGTTTTAAACATCGGTATGTTGCAAAGAAGCCTTTAACGTATTTTAGCTCAATCTAGTCATTTAATTAACCAAATTATTGGCGTGCAATATATGTATAATTTGAACCAATTCACTCAATATATGCTAAATTTATCTGAAGCTCAATTAGAGAGATTAGTGCTTTATATCGAAGTATATGTTGTTGCCCAATGAACAAAAGCTATGATGATTTGGATATCGTTCGCAAGGTATTGGAAAAGGTACGCCGTTCTTTGAGTTATACAATTTTGTGCTGTTGTAAGTAACGTATGTACTGCACTTTCCCTGATGTGTTATTATTAATTTAACCTACATGGAAAATTTCTGTTACGTAACTTGCAAGTGTTAAGTCACTTCGTCAATGGATTTGTGGCTATAACAAGACAAATTCATGCCTTGGTTTGCTATGTTGTTTACTTAAAACAATTAAAAGGCTTTTGGTTCTAAATGTCAGGATTGGGCGGTCTCGGTTAAAAACCGAGAACGAGACAGAGAGCTGACTACCTAGACTGGCGAAGAAAAGTGTCAGTCTCGGTTAATTTTTGGTCATAAGTACATGTTTTTTGTACTTTTTCGAAGAAGATCCCGCCTTATTACATATATATTTACTTAATACGAATTCAGTAAACATATAGGTACGCATATGTTTTTGCTCCACTCGAATTCTACCAACAATGCACAAATTTAGATGCTATATAGGTTGACCTCTGGTCACGGCAACGTCAAAAATGAGCTATCCGATTCTATTTCGGAACCTGGTTTATAAATTAATATCCGGTCGCCCTCTGCGTTGTGTGCTTATGTAGTATATATAATAAAGCGTCAATTTTGTTCATTGAGCGACGCGAAGCGTTTTATATTTTGTGTTCGGGGGTCGAAAGGTGAATGTCCGTATGTCCGTCCATCCAGAAATCAGAATATAATGTTTATAAACCTCCAAAACATATAACTGAATAGTTAGCTAATAGCTAATTTGCATATTAGCTTAATTAGTTAATCCTAATTTAGTATTTTTAAATTATTTATCAGATTGTTATGGTTACAAGCAATTAAATTCAGTACTAAAGGGTTTTTGGGTGTGAGAAATCTGAACAAATTGTTTATAAACCTCCGAAACCGGTAACTGAATAGTTAGCTAATGACTAATTCGCATACTAGCTTGATTAATAAGCATAAATTAGGACTTTGTAAATTATTTCACTGGTTATTAGGGTTACTGAAGGGTTTTTGCGTGCGAGCAATCGGAATAAATTGTCTATAAACCTTCAAGGTGGATAATTAAATAATGTGCTAATAGATAATTTGCATATTAGCTTAATTAGTTAAGCCTAAATTAAGAATTTTTAAATTGTTTCACAACTATGACCGAGCTTTGCGCAATATATGTTGTTCTACTACGACTGGTTATATGTTTGCAAAATTATTTCTATTTTATTCACTCTGATGTTCATCTCTTAAACTGTTGTAAATTAAAAATAAATATCTTGTCTCATTAATTGTAAGTTTTGCATCCGTGATTCACTTGAATAAAAAATATTTGGTAGTACTTGGTTGGCAGGGATAAGTAGTCTCGGTGAAAAACCGAGACTGAGGACTGACACCGAGACTAAAAAAAGTTTCGGTCTCGGATATTTTCGAGCTGTAATCAACAGCATGTTTTTGTATTTGCCAAAAGGTAACTAATTAAGTGAAGGTTTTTAAGTAATTTTGTTTCATTTTGTTGGTGTTTAGGTAATGTTATATAATACGTTAATACAAATTTAGACTAAAAGAATTTTTAAATGTCGAAAGACAATTTTCAAAGTTACTTGGCCATTTGGTTTTGCAATTTTAGTCTCGATTTGAAACCTACCGAGACTCAACTAAAACGAAACCGTGACTGCCCATTCTCGGTGCCTGTACTATTCTTATTTGAAAAGTATAACTGAACTGTATTAAATTATTTTTATTCGCAGTTACGTTGGCTTGAAATGGACGAAATAAGTACATACAGAACACATGTAGCAATTTTGCCTAGGCTAAACCGCTATTAAACTTAAACATTAATCAGATTTGATTATTTGGACGGATGCAATATTGTGAACCATTCAGGATTGGTTTAACAGCACTGTTGTTTTGCCACAGCGCACAGTCGGTATTTGGTCTAGGGCATGGCCTACGACCGATATATATACATCGGTGTATAATATGTATAATATGAACTATATTGCTTATACCGTGGCAATTGCTGGGTCCCGAGGTAGTTGGGTGGGGGCTTCAACCGGTGTAAATCGAGTTCGAGGGTGGAACTTTGGCCAAGTCGGCGACCCAGCTTAATTATAGCGAAGCTCCAGCATGCACACTTTTGCGTGTACGCACAGTTTTTGTTTGGGGTCATGTCATGTAACCTTTATGTGTATATCGATGTGTATGTACAAACAAAATAGATGAAATACTGCCGTGAAATGTTATTAGCCATGTAGTTTTTGATATTTTTGAAATTTAATTACATGTCGTTTAGAGCACAAAGGCGGAATTTGACGATTTTTTGTTGTTTAAAAAGTGAGAACAGGTGCAAAACGCACGAAGGTCGACGTAAATTGGAGATTTTTACTAAAGATAAATGTAGAATGGGATGAAATGCTATCCTGTAGACTACGTTTATGTATATGTACACAAGTTTGTATATATTTTTTACTATGTTGTGTATTATTTTTTGGTTATATCCTTTTATATTCGTATATATGTTTTTACAATTGATTAATTACAAAAATGATTTGAAAAGAATTTTTAGAAAAGTTTGTCGAAAATATATTTCAATTTTTGAGTTTGCATACAGCTTGAGAATTTTCTTTCCATTCAAATTGGTGTATATACGTATACATATTCAAGGTGCAACCGGAATTACAATTTACTATAACCGGAATTTGAAAAAATACGGGAAACAGAATTGGAACCGGGAAATGAAAAATACATACCATCGAAAACATGTTAATTTTCTGTTTTGCAATGTTATTGGTGAAATAAGCCTGGTTGGAGATTTCTTTTCGGCGATTGTCAAGGTTTATATACTACATATACGTACGAATGAATTCTATTTTATTTTTATCTTCATTATTAGTAAAATATCTTAATTTCCGCTGACCAAAATTTAATACCGGAGTTTTTCGGTAGAAATTTGCAGGGACTGGAACCGGAAGGTCAAAAACTGCTCGAATCGGAACAAAACAGGAATTCCGGTTGCACCCTGATACATACGTATATATACGTATATAATATATATGTGTTTGGTATTTGGGGGTAGCAATTAAGAAAAGCATTGATCATGAGACAAGTGAGTTTTTTCAAGGGGTACTGGGATTTGTTTGACTCGAAACAATTTAAGTTAACAAAAATTGAAATGTCGTCTGAAATTCGAAAACCACACGTCAGCGTTGGTCAAGTGAATGTTCAACGAGTACCTTTTCAAAGACAATTACGAAGTTAATTATTGTTTTAACCATTCAAGGTATCATCGTATCAGGTAAAGACAATACTGTTATTAGGCGTTGACCACGGGACCGTCCGGCGTGTAACCATGAAGACTCTGCCTCCCATGAAAAGTTTTAGCCCCGGTTGTAAGTCGTGTAAAGGTAGAAGCATGCCCCTTTGTAAAATGGTTTTGCCACCCCCAACCGGCTGATCTAGCTACGAGTGTGACTGAGCGTGACTTGGTGATGGGTTCGTTGTTGACCCAAATTACCACCTTCACGTATATAATCCGGCGACGAAATTATGGTTAACATAATTTTCGCTTTTTTTATAATAAACGATAAGTATACTTTTAGATTTGTAGCGATGAAGCTGTCTAAATTTAGAAACTCAGTCATTATCATATTGATTTTCGCATTACTAATCTAAAACGTCTTTAGCGATTTTAAATATCTCAACTGCGCATAATCGTTATTTACTGGCAAAAAAATAGACAGGTTGTGTACAGTTTTCGTTGGGTTTGAACGTACCTTGCGAAGAATATACGTAGACACAAAATGTAATTACACTACTCAAAATTAGCATTTGCTATTTTTCTATGTTGGCCGATAGCCAGAGGATCTTCGAAGACCCGATCTGTTTGTGGTTTCCGTCGGAAAATTTTACTGGAAACGGTATTAAGATAGTTTTCGGTATGGTACTCCTGTAAATGCTTTTACAACTCCTGTAATACATTCTGGGTTGCTCCTGTAATACATTCTGGGTTGCTCCTGTAATACATTCTGGGTTGATTAGGGGCTTGTTCGTAAGATTTACCGTAACTGAACGTGATAGAGAACTAGTAACTATACGTACCATTGGCGGTCATACGATTTCTGTGGAGGGTGCGAGTTTTTATGTAATGTAACTCAGGTATGAGTTTTTTAATTTTTCTATTTTTGTTTCTAAAATTGAGCTGTATTTAAATAATTTCAGGGAAGAGTGCCGCCCGCCCCCTTCAGTTCCTTCTGCTGCTGATCTGATATATACGTATTTAATGCTATCGTTAAGATTTCAGTTAGGGTTATAAAATTGTCAAGTAATAGGTTTTTTTGGGTTCGTTTTTAGATATTTTATGGCGGCAATAAACTTTTTGGCAAGATTTCTGATCGCTATGGCAACTATTATGTTTGCTGGTGACCTGTGCTAGTTAATAGATCGTGTATAATATACATTACGTATATATTAAAACTGGAACGCCCCACATAAGTATTTTGAGCAGCGTTGCAACAGATTTTTGTTTACGTTACGTATGCAAATTAAAACTGTATGCACTGAGAATACCTGTCCTTTTTGATGTGTTTTATATATCTGCCTGCAAAGCACAACAGCTTTTCAAAAAGGAGATTTTTTATATTTTGGTCACTAAATATGAGGGGTCCATGCAACAATATAGCCTAGGGCCGTAGAAGTCTTACTCCAGTTACACATGTGTACAACTACGTGTACTAGTGTATATTATACGTATATGTCGATACTTGTTTACACTCTCCCACACAAAGGTTCCCCTGTATATACGTGTACACATACTGTCTGAATTAATAAGATAAGATTAGGCTTAGGATTGACTTTTGGCTTAGATTTTTATTTGTGATTAGAAAAATAATAAACAGCAATGAAAGTGGGGCAAATGTTTACCTTGTATTATTTAAACACCAATGTTGACTGTGGATGAACGTAAACAAGTAGCTGCATAAGGTGTCTGCTTAGATGCTTGGGATGGTCGGGATAGTTGAGCTGTACTTAATACTTAGGTGTCTTTGGTATCAGATTTATGGGCCAATGTTACTTTTAGAGGCGTAACAGGAGATTAAGCGTATTCCTAAGCCTAAGCCTAAGCGGTGCAAAAGCGTATTCCTAAGCCTAAGCCTAAGCAAAAAAGTGATCTACAATCGAAAACTACTCTTTTATAGACCCACCAGAAACCTGGACGCCCCTTAATGTATCAACATGGGCCGATTTATGTATGCTGCGCATTTTACTGCGTAAGTCTTGACGTTGAAGTGAACTTTAATCAGGTTGAAATGTTATGCATAAATAGCTTTAAGCCCTATTCACACATGCAAGTTTTTGCAGAAAAAAACTTGCACGTGCAACAGGCATGTGCAAGTTTGGTCACAAAGCAGCTTTGAAGTTCATGCAGATGCAAATTATTCACTGAAATTCATGTGATTTAATTTAATTCGTATCTGTGAACGCAGTTACAAGTCGCTTGAATTTTTTTTGCACCTGCAGTTTGATTGGTCAATCGGAATGTTCCGTTGAAAATACTTACAGCTGCAGGTATTTCGTGCATGTTGCAGCTGCGAGTTCTCGCTGCAAAAACTTGCACGTGTGAATGGGTCACTGGTTAGCGATACGTTTTCAAGCCGAAGACGACTTGTACCACTGGAGACATTGAAGTTTCGCAGACTTTGACAAGAGTTCAGATATTTTTTCTAGGGGTTAAGTATTCGCTACTTAGAAAATCAAATCGGTATATGCTTCAGCCAGTTCTTCGCTATGAAAACTTTCACGTGTGAATAAGATTTGCGTAATATACGTTTTGAAACGAACGAAAGCAACTTTCAATGCTGACCATTTGAAATATAACGCATGCTTATTTTAGTGGTAGCATTTTGATAAATCTAAAGTCAACTTTAGCCGGTAATAGAAATATACATTTTTTAGTAGAAACGTAGGAGTAAATATGGATATATTTAATATATTTTGTAAATATATATAATAAGTATATACGTATATATGTATAAATATTTATATATATGTATGTATGTATATATGAGCCCGTTAATGTAAATATGGTCTGTTCATGATGTCAAATTAGTTTAGGTGGTTATAAGCGTCATTATGATGATTGTTAGTTACATTTGATGTTTTCAGTTCCGGTGTTGTACCAGCAACTTCCGGATGTAATGGTAGCGTTTACGTATGCGGCGAATAACCATATTTGTCGTTGGGCAGGGGCGTATCCAGGGTTTCAAGTTTATAGTTTCGGAAGATATTTCAATGGTATTATGTTTAGTGTTTTGAAGCTTTTGGATAACGTTGTTGTAGCAGAATTTAAAAAGGTTTGGTGTGAATTTTAGCAAAACTTAATTGTGTTATTAAGAAAATGAAGGATTTTATTGCTTCTTGTTAGCTTAAATATATACATACATACATACTTGCATATTATTTCTTATATATATTTGGTTAGGGTCGGAGTACCAGTCAGGGTGCAGCCGGAATTACAATTACCGGAACCGGAATGTGAAAAAATTACTACCGAAACCGGAATGTGTGAAAAAAATTACTACAGGAACCGGAATGTGAAAAAATTACCGGAACCGGAAGGTGAAAAATACCGGAACCGGAATTCTGGTTGTACTCTGCCACCAGTGTATTGTTCATTTATGTATCACACCCCAAAGAAAAGCCCCCACCCTAAGAATAGTAAACAATAAAAATTGAAAAATATTGTGATCATCGCAAGCTGCTTCCACCCCCGGCATTTTGTCAGGCGCTACCCTAGCCTGCTGCGGTACTGGATTTGGTGACGCACAGGAAGATATTGTGGTATTCAGACATTGAACTAAATTACAATATATATTGTAACCGGCTGAAAAGAATTGCCCGCAACTCAACCGTAAAATCAGTGTTTAATTTCTGCTTCGGAATTGGAATACAGCTGTATGTTTTTAAACGGAAAGTGCAATCAAGTTGTCGAGTTGAGGTTGAAAATTGAAAAATCACTGCTACACCGCTTTCGCAGCACAGGCACGTTCGCTACACTGGATCCGGCGTAAGCTAAAAGCTTATAATTGCTTGTAAGAGCGTTCTTGTTTGGTTTATATATTTATATACGTATATATGTTAAGTTTTGACTTAATGAAGGTATATACCTACTTGGTACTAGAACGGACACACAGCAATGGATCAAGCCAGTGGTGTCGAAAGGGGGCCCACGACGTGAAAAAAATTTCGAAGGGAGGGACATTCGTGTGTTAACTGAAAAATTGCTTAAAAAGACCCCTGGACAAAAATCCCAGGGGACTATCGCCCTCGCATTTGGATCTGAACGCTGTCTTCCCCTGGATCAGCCTTTGCCTACACAGCCGTTCAACAACACCCGTTTATAATGGGACGTAAAATTTTAGGAGGGGCACGTGTCGATTTTACATTAAACTGCAAACACGGCTGGCTAATGGGATGGTTTTTGATGGGGGGGAGGGGTTGTGGTGTGCCCTCTGGTCCAGGTCTGTTTACGGACGTGGTACTTGATTTGTTAATTTATTTTTTAGAAATACTGTTATGAAGCGTTATGTAATAGTTTTTGTAATTTTGTTCACTAAAAGATATACCATGCACCTGTCATCAAAAAATGTGAACATTAAACTGTGTAAGGGTTTCTGTTATTGTTGTTCAGTAGAGTCGTTTACGACGCTGATCGAGTCGTTTTTTGGTCTGCTATGACTCGAGTTGTTTGTTTGGTGTTGTTGTTGTTGTTGTTGTTATTGTTGTTGTTATTGTTGTTGTTGTTATTGTTGTTATTGTTGTTGTTGTTATTGTTGTTGTTGTTGTTGTTATCGTTTTAGCTTTCTGTTAATATTGGTCTGTTAGTCGAAGTACGTATATATGTTATAATGAGAATAATACACAGGAGTGCCGGGCTGGTGTGTTATCAAGTATTCAACCGTATATTGTGACTTGAACGGGCTTCGAGAATTGTAGGGACGGCTAAACTAACTTTGTTTAATGTATTGTACTCTTTTAATGCAGTTGATAGAGGTTTCGGTCAGGGGAGTAAAAGATGCGTGGGCAGTTTTTTTACTCGCCCCAGCCCCCCCCCACCGAGAATAACTCCAATACACTGTTTAGAAGATTTTATTAATTTGGTTCTCGAAGGGGGCGCTGCCACCCTCGCCCCGCCCCCCTGAGCCGCCCACAACTTTTAAGACCATGGACCATAAGTTGTATGGGGCTGTTGCGCTTAAACCCCCACACTAAGCAATTCGTTACTGGAAAGGCTAAAATTTGTAATAAAGTATATAGTTTTAGACTGTGTTTTTGGTGTTCTAGAAGAAGAATACTTTAGTGCAGCCTGCGGCGAGTTCAGGGTTGCGGCAGCGTTGCCAAGTGATAGGTAAAACGTACCCTACTATATATACCACATGCTCAAACCAGGATGGTAACAAAGGTTCGGGGTTCGGATTTGGATTCGGCAAAAACTTGTGGTTCGGATTCGGATTCGGCAAAAACCTGTGGTTGGGATTCGGTTGTGAAAAAGCCGAATCCAAATACCGAATCCAACAGTGTTTCTTGTATTAATAAATAATTTTTGTTTCACGTAACAAATCTCAAAACTGAGGTCGGGCACGAAATATGTTAACGTTTAAAAGTTATGCAGCTGGCATTGCGTCGGTATTCTAAAACAAATTATAGATATAACTGAAATTTGCAACATGCAACATACGGCTTCGGATTCGGCTGCGTCAAATTAGCAATGGATTCAGATTCGGTCAAATCGTAGGTTCGGTGCCACCCTGCCTCAAACGTTCTATTTTAAATCGTTGTTTGTAAATTGACAATAAAAATGTGAACTAAAACGTCTCCCCTTATCATTTCAGTAGTGTGGGATGGGCCACTAAACCAAGTGCCGATGACCACGGGTCGAACGTCATGGCACCCCTGTTTGTGATTCACAGTTACGAGACGACCTTGTGTTATTAGTAAGAAATCGCTGATTAGTTTGTTTTATCGCTGTTTGATTGGACACCGTTCTAGAGTGTATTGTAATTAGTTGTGTTTTGATATCGATAGGAAATAATGACACAGTTGCCGTAATGGCACTGTCAGCTCTGCAAACCCGAAGGTCTGTGTTGCTTGCTTGCGTACGCATATATGTTTAGGGTTGGAGCTTGGTCCATATCTGGGATCTGGGAAGCGTTAGCGCAGGTTGTAAGCGTTGTCCAGGATCGATGTTATAAACATGTTTTTCGGACGTTTTGAGTTCGACTGAGTCTGTTGTTTTGATCCTGACCGATATTTTAAGCCTTTTTTGTTCGCTAATTATTTTTATGAAACCTGTAAGCATGGCGTAGTAATTAAGTGGCTTCGGTGGTTGCAACTTGTGAACGCTTCGTAAATTTCCTGGTTTGCTACAGTTGTATAGTAAGTAGTTGTCATTCCAGTTGTCTAGTGAAACTAGTTGATTTGCTGGTTGAGTGCATTTAGGATGTATATCAGGATGCGAGCGGAACAACACCGGAACCGGAGCTGGAAACGGAAAACAAAAAATCCTTGTTACCGAAAAATTCATTTTTAACACTATAACGCTGAACAAATGCAGTAGCTGCAAATGTATGATAAATTATGGAGTATGTGACAAGTTGAAAGTGTTTGGCAGTACACGCTCAGACAATTTTGGAAAAATAAGTTAGAATAATATGCCACTTTTCTTTAAATTTTCGAATGAGAAAAATTTTCAATACCGGAAAAATAAGGTTAAAAAATGCCGGATTTATTACCGGGACTGGATAATGAAAAATACTGTATTTCTCTACCGCAGCCGGAATTCCGGTTGCACCATTGTAGGTTTACACCCAAATCGGATACTGATGTCGTTTTTTGCCGGATATTAAACCAAAACCGAATATCCGGTTCATGTCTGCCTGATATATATCAAAGTTCAACTGGAATTGTGGTAAAAATTCAAACCCTGTTTCTGTTCTTACATTCTAAAATACACACGAGTAGTAGTTTTTACGGTTTTGTGGCGAATTATTCATAATCATTTAAATATTAGAAAAGTTTTCGCGTTGGAATGGTTGTTTGGTGTGGAAACTGAAACTAAAAAAAATATATTTTTGTGTTCAGGTTAAAATTGTACGAAATTTTCATTTCACGCGAGAATTCGACAATGTATTATGGTTGGCGTTATTAGAATCAGAGCTGCGGAAAGGCGGTGGCTGTAAAAGGTTTGGATTTTAAATTTGAAATTTTGTTCTGGGTGAATTTGAAATATTAATATATTTAATATATATATATATTCAACACTCATACTATTACATGGATATTGTTTGTAGTGCGTGAAAAACGTATTTGATGTTAAGAATCAGTCGTCTACCGAACAGTTGCCGTATCTTTTGTTGTAAACGAGAGAAATTAAGTATATCAGGAAGCACAGTTAACACTAGACAGTTTTATGTAGAAGTTATTTGCTTATTTTTTTGTGAAGTAAATTTTTTTGAGTTTCCAAACCACTTCTTCTAATATTAAAATTAAAATACTATTCGCTGAGTAATCAAAAGCTTCACAGGGATCGACTGGAAAGCCGGTTCCGGTTTAATATCCGGCAAAAAGCGTATCCGGTTCCGGCATCCGGTATAAACCTACCGGATACCGGATATGTGTGGTTGTAGTTCAAAATATCATAAAACTGCTTTTTACATACACGCCGAAATAGTAGATGTTTTGCAGCGACTGCAATTTCGGACAAGTCAAGACTGGACGCTGGCATGGAACGGAAAATCCAAACCAAAATTAATCTTAAATACACAAATACATATTTTTGCGCGACTTAAATACTTTCAACAGTGTACAAATTTATACCCTTTATCCGGCTAACATCCGGCTTCGGTTCCGGTACAAAAATTACCATCCGGTTCTGGTATCCGGTAAAATTAATATCCGGTCGATCCCTGAATATATTACGAAAAATATATTTTTACAAAGCCATTCGAACGAAAGAGTTACTCATTTAATTGATCTTTCCTTCCACTTCGGCTTGTGTACACTTTTCCCAACATTTAAGATTACGGCTTAGGCTCACGTTGAGCCATAAATTTCGCAATACCTTGAGATTCAGGTATGTTAGCCTTGTTTTTCGAAGCCTAAGATTAAGCCTGTGTGGCGAAAATTTACACGCGTTGTTTTTCTACTCGTCAGTAAACTCAATATTGACAGTTAGAAATAATTGTCTAATTGATGTCTGTAGCTTATAAAGTCTAGAGTTTTGCCCGTCCACGTCCCATCATCCCATTAGTCTGGCCATCGTTGTTTTTCGACGGCGAAGTGTTTGAGTTGTTGGGTAGTCTTACAGTCCTTAAACGGCAGTTGCCGACAAAAATTTTACGAGTGCAATTCTTTGCGCACTGATGAAATGGTAGTGTGACGATTGACTGTTTGTTTGTATATATTTTGAAATTGCAAGTGTTAAATGCTTCTATCAAAAGTTGATGGGTTTTTTGTTATTTTGAATCGTTTGCGGTGTGTATTTATATGTCGTTGGCCAAACTGCTATTCAAAGCCAATTACTAAGAGTAATTGATCTGGGCTTATTTGGTAGCTGTGCGTGCAGTCAAAACGATCCATATGGGGCTTTAGCTTGTTGTTGACAACTTTGTTTCCCGTGTGAACAGGGTGCGATCGGATCGCAAAAAACCGGATACCGGATCCGGATAGTGATTTTTAACCGGAACCGGATCCGGATAGTGATTTTCTTTACCGGAACCGGATGTTAACCGGATAGTGTGTTTTTAAAATAAATCCATTTTTAGCACGTTAATGCGTCAGTAAATGTTAATTTACATTTAGTAAACGGAATATTGCGTTTATATAAGGAGCGTGTCCTAATACTTAAAAATAATTGTGTGAAGCTGCAAATAATTGGTTTGTTTCGATAATAAAATCCGAATCGCTGCCTCAACCAAATGCAAAAAATACTGCTTTAAACCAATACTGTATATATACTTACATGTAATGGGACTGAAAACATAACACCTCACAACATAATTTGCCAAAATTTGACATTTACGAAATCATCACCGAAATTTGGTATCCGGTAGGTTTATACCGGAACCGGATGCGGGTTTTTTGCCGGATAGTAAATAGGAGCCGGATATCCGGTCGCACCCTGCATGTAAACCATTTTGACATGCTACAGGATACGCGTTCAAACCTCGCTTATATTAAGTCGTCTGCAATCCTGGCATGTCTCCCCAGAATTTTTAACGGTCGCCACCCTCCACTTCGTTATGAGCTTGAAATAATGGTTTCACATTTATCAGGGGGTTGAGTTTTGAACAAGTGTTGATTTTAATTTAAAATTGCCTTTTTTTTTATCAAATTTTGTTTCTGGTTTTAACAACGCAGTGTCAACGAACGTATCATCTGGTTCAGAGTTCAATTAACCAGCTGTGCGTTCATTGGTTATTTTTCTCAATGACGTCACTTAAATAAGCAGTAAGGGTTGCGCTATACTTTACTGTGCAGGACGCCTGCCGCGCACCCATGGCAAAATGTGGCTGGTGAAATTTGTTATAAAAATGCGTCGGCCGGTCCGGTGGTGTGCGGCTGGCCGGTCCGGTGGGATGGCACACGCGGTGAGTATGGCACAACTTTAAACTTGTACCAAGAACCGGGTTTACTTTTGTTGGCCCATGTAAAGATCAGGGGCGGAACGTTTTTCTGTGGGACTGGAATAGAATAAGCTTAATCTTTAGACTATTTGTTTGCTTGGTTTAGGCTTAGGCTTGGGCTTAGACTGAGGAGTATGCCCATTCTTACGCTTAGGCAGTTAGGCGTAGCATTAGGTTTATGCTTAGGAACATGCTTATCATACTGTTCCGCTCCTATTCTTTACATTGACCTTTTTGTTTAACGCAACCTGTTGTATTTGCCGCAGCGACCAGCTGGTACAGTAGGTAATACTTGGCGTGTAAGAGTGTGAACGTAAGTTGAGTTGAAAATAAAGTGAGTTGGGCGGTTCCGTTGAGTTGAATTGGCTGACGGTTGACGTTCGAAACGATTTAAAGTGAAGATTGATTGTGATACTTGAAGAGCGGCGAAATATTGATAGCTGCTATTAGGTTTTTTGCGCAGTTTTGGAGGTCACTGCTGGTAGCTGTCGTTGTATAAGCAGTTAGACTTGGCTGAAAGAGTTTTTGGAATATTGCTAGATTACTGTAGGGGTGCTGCTAGTATCTGAAACAGCCAGAGAAGACGGAAAATTGTTAGGGAAAGCCACACTTTTGGATCTCTGTTTTGAGGGTCGGATTAATAGTGAAAAATGGTCGGAAATCGGTGGTAAAGTTTCGGTGGTCGGAGTGGCTTGCGTTGTCGATGCCGATGACGTATGTCGATGTAGGTTGCTATTTTGAGGAAAATTAAATTAGGCGAACGATTGCTGAGATGGATTGACAACTACGGAGCGATGCCTGTTGTTACGGTACGTAAGTATATGATTGAACTAAGATGTACGAGACTGTACGTAATCGAACTGTAATGAACTCGTTGAATCGAGTTGAATGTTGTGATTAAATTGTACGGTATTGTAAGTCAATTCAGGATAATATGACCAGTCTGGCTTGATAATTGGATATAACCAGTCTGGCTTGATAATGGGATATAACGAATCATAGCTGTATTCGTTTATTAAGTAATGCGGACCGTAGGATGGTGGTTCACATCGCCCTTGTTCCAATACTTCGAGATTCAGTTGTTGGCCCATGTAAACATCAGGGGCGGAACGTTTTTCTGTGGGACTGCAATAGAGTAAGCTTAAGCTTTAGAGTATTTTTTTTGCTTGGCTAAGGCATAGGCTTAGGAATATGCTTATAATACTGGACCGCCCCAGTTGTTTACATTGGCCGAGTTGTTGATATTGAAATTTGACACTTGTTGTGTTAGGTTTACTTAATTAAATTGGTTGAAAAACTACTATCATTTAGGTGTTGTGTATTTGTTCAAGGCTCAATATTGATTAATGTAATCGTTAATAATACGTAGAGATATCATATATGTTTTCGGAAGCTTTGAAGTTTGAAAATAGGCTAATATTTTGGTTATAATACGCAAACCTGTGAAGCCGGTGCCCTTGTTTGCTTGTAAATGAATAATGATGGAACTGGAGTGGCTGTATGATGTGTTGACCGTGGCTGCTCATGATAGCGTACGTAAGCATTTATGAGAATATGCTGTTGATGAATATTTTCAATTATTGTCTCCCAGCGGACGTTTTGGTCATAAAAAATAGCTCAAAGATGACGTCTACGGATCGTTCCATGGTTAAATTTGAATTTTTAAAAAAATTGGAGGAATAGTGTGGCGTATGGATGTGCTTGATGCGTTAGCTAGGCTATTTTGGCTTATCACAAAATATTAATCAAATTATTCGTTCGTACTTCGATTGAAGAAGGTTGAAGAAACAGTTTTGTAAATAAATGGCTTTCGGCGATTCAAACTGTATAATTCCGGGTTCTTTGATTTGAAGCCGCGTTTCAACTTTGTTACCGTCAACTATGATTGCCGGTCATTCGTCATTTGCAGTCAAATTTTCGTGAATGACTCTATAAATATTGCGTACTGTTTTACTTGTAAATTTTACAATCAGACTACGTATTATTAATTTTTGGTTTATTTTGTTTATTTTATTTTAGAAAGAAAAAGATCTCGAACTCGCGGCGCGGATCGGACAGTCGTTGCTTGAACAAAATCGTCGCTTACAAGAACACAACGATGCACTTGAAGAGTCGCTCAATGGTGCCAATGAACAGGTGAGCGAAATGTTTTTAGACAAAAATTGTTCATTATTCGATATGATTAATTTTTTTAAAATTATTTTAAGAAATAAGCGTGCTAGAAATAATTGTAAAAATAAATATTTCTTAGTAAAATTTGGGCCAATATTACTTTAACGGGCGCAACAGTATATTAAGCGTATTCCTAAGCGTAAGCCTAAAGCCTAAGCGTTGCTAAAATGTGTTCCTAAGCCTAAGCCTAAACCTAAACCGAAGTTTTAGCAAAAAATGTAATCTAGAACCTATACCTACCCTTTTATGGATCCACCGGAAACCTGGACGCCCCTTAAAGTAACATGGGCCAGAATTTGTAACAGGCAATGCCAAGCCCGAGGGTCGACTCTCAAGTAGTCGATGAGTTCCATAATTTGGTAGGGGTAAAGCGCAGCGGTACGAGTTGAAAGCTTAATTTTGTGAGAACAACTGTTAACAACGAATTTTGATAAAATTAGAAAATTCAAATAATTTAACGCGAGTTTAGTTGTTTAATTTCGGTTTACCTCGAGTGTCGATGCAAATTGATGATTGCAAGTTGCAGTACTTTTCAGTTCCGGGTTCGTGCCAGGATAACCTACCGTAGATAACTCTGGTTGATAGTCGAGTTTTCAGTTTTTGCTATTCATAGTTGTTATTGAAAGCTGGAGTCGATGATTGTGTTTATGATGATAAGTATGTAAATAAGCTAAGTGTGCGTGGTACAAAATATACCAACGCGGTTTTGGCCACTGCGTACCTTATTTTTAAGAGAGGGTGCACTCGTCTCAAAACACCGTAGTAAATGTACACGTTGGAAAAACTGTAGTTGGAGAAACTCGGCGGCTGCGTTAAGGATTACAGCAACAGTTGAAATTGACAAATTCGTACGGTGCACTCCGCACCTCCTGTACATAATTGAGGGTGGGGCGCACGTTGAGGATATACATTCTTTTCTACACAAAACGTTCCCATTTGCATACTCTTGTAAAACAGTGATTATCGACTGTTGGAGCAACAAAGTAATTTATTTATTTATTATTTGCAGGTCACTCAGCTCAAACATGAACTGCAACAGAAAACGTCGCTTGTTCACAAATTTGTTGATATTTCTGCCAACGCGTCAGATGCCGGAAGTGTCGTCGGAACGTTTGATCAGTCGCCTTCGCCTAAACGGTAACTGGAATTTTTAAAACGTCTTTTTTTTCTCAACAATATTCGTTATGTTCGCCGTATTCCATTGAAAAATGGGTCGAATTCAAAATTGTTGATTAACTGGTTCGATTGTTACAAAACCTATCACCAACAGATGATATTGTGTCATACGTATATGACAATTAATACTGGGTGTGTTTTTCTACGCATGAACCATTTGTTTGGTAACTGATTTTGACGGAGACCGTGTGTATTTTGGGTTAATTATTTGGTTTTAGGAAATCAACGGCGAAGTTCACCGAATTACAACGAAGGTTAAAGATATTGGAAGATGAAAATTTGAAGCTTAAACTCGAAGTATGTTCAAATCGGTTACGGGTACAGATTGATAATAATTAGGTCGATTTTGGTTTTAAGTTTGAAAAGTGACTTTGGTTTTGTACGCAGACAATTATTTTGATACTTTGACAAACCTGCACGGTCAGGGAGATTTCGGCATTGTGAAATTTGTGGATGTTGTACAGATTTCATCATCGGCTTACGTGTAAACTCAAGCTTGTGCTTAGCGTTAGGAAAATGCTTTCCTAAGCGTTAGTCTTAGCCTTAGTCTAAGCCATTACGTAAGTTTACATCTAAGCCCTAACCTGAAACCTAGGTGGATGGAAGTGTGGTCTACAGCCAAAACCTTATTTCAAAACGTTGATTTTAGTCAAAGCTACAAAACGTAAGTAAAATCACGATTTTAGATTTGTGTCTGCATTCGAAGATTTACGGGGTAGGTACCACCAAGGTTCCACCTGGCACTAAATTAATTTAGCCGGAACACGGACATGTACAGGAATAATTAATTTTCAACACCAGATTACTATTTTTACCTTTTAGTCAACTCGTCAAAAACGTCACTTAAGCAAAATTTTCCCGATTTGTTTTTGCGTTTTTATCACTCGTACAGAATCACTCGCTGAATAAATTTTTTAATGTTTAATTGATTTGACACTACACCTCGAAAATTCCGGTTCCCACGTTTGGATCCAGATCAGGAACAGGCATCGAGATTTTTTTGCAAGAAATCCAATGGAATTTGTTTTTGGATTTCAAACCATTGATCAATTGAAAATGTTTTAATATTTACAGACGGGTCAACTGGGATCGCTTAGCAAAGAATGTGAAGAAAAAAAACAACATGTTGTCAATGATTGCTTGAAACAGCTCGGTAAGTGTGTGTGATGTGTTAATAATATCTTCGGGTATGCAAATTACACGTTAGCCCGGAAATCGAAGCGGAGCCGGATAGTGAATGTTTTACCGGAACCGGCTACACTGACCGGATATAGCATCGTAGTTTGCGCACGAATGGAAATTGTTTAAGTCGAACAAAAATACTAGATAATCATGTTTTTTACTGAGTTAAAATTAGTATAGCTTACAACTTGAATTTTCTATTTTTGCTTCAGCGTGGAAAACGTAAACTTCTATGCAATCGCAATAAGATGCTTAATGTGTCGTATGCTAAAAAGCAGTTTTATAATATTCGGCACCGCAACCGTAAATATTCAGTAAGTTTACACCGCATACCGTATACAGATACCAGTTTTTGCCGGATATTCAATCTGAACCGGATATCCGGCCGCACATCGGGCAGACATCCGGTGTTGTACCCTACATACCATGGTCATTTGCACTTTTCGTTCTGTTAATTTTCGCTGTTTAATTATGAAATTTAGCTAATTTTGTGTTTACGAAATGTTGTATTAAGCAGCATGATTATGGTCTAATTTGATTGGCACCCAGGCGAAATTGTTACCAAGGAAATTAGGATGTTAGCGTTCTGTTAGTACTTATGCTTTATTCACTCTAAAATGCTTTAGGTTCGTTCTTTTTCACATTGAACTATAAAATATACATACTAACACACATACATACTAACACACATACACACACACATATATATATCAATTATGTTGGTTGATCTGTAAATTATAGTTACTGAAAGAATTGAGAATGTACCGGGTTCGGTTAAAAATAAGAGTTTGCTCATTTTGGTTCTAATGTTTTGCTAAATATTAAGGTTGTCATTTAGTTGGAGACATTAGGACAATATACATTTGTTCCTATACGTAGATGAAAGGTTTTGTTCAGTAGATACCGGGGTGCGGTTGGTGACCGAATAATACTTGAGTCGGAAGACATATTATTATTCGACCGGAACCGGATGTTAAGTGTATGTAAATTTGATTTCATAAATTTAATACAAATTGCTTTAGTTTATTTTGTAATTTTGTGCTACGAGAGTTATGGTGGTAATTGTGTGTTTACCGACGTCGGATGCCGATTTTGTGCCCGAACCAGAGTTGGGCGTTCGGTCGAGGTGTAGAAATAATTTGTGTCCAAATAATGCTTGTGTCGAAAAAATTATACGGCATCGTTATATCGAGCAACATATTGACGTTTAGTTTAGCGTATTTTGGCCACTGAAACAATTTTGATTGGCTCAAAATCTGGTTTAGTGTTTAAAAAATGACGCAAAACCAGAATTCGGTGTTGAAAAGTTGTAAACAACCTCAACGAGTGCCTGTCTCACCGTTGTATACTGAGATTTGGGCTCATGTTACTTTAAGGGGCGTCCAGGTTTCTGGTGGGTCTCTATAAAAAACTAGGTTTAGATTCTAGATGGCATTATTTGCTTAGGCTTAGGCTTATGCTTAGGAACACATTTTTGCAACGCTTAGGCGGATTCTTAGGCTTAGGAATACGCTTAATCTACTGTTACGCCCCTTAAAGTAACATTGGCCGAGATTTGTATGGTGCCGATTTGTGCGCATCGAGTGAAAATCTGGACTACAATAAAATTCAGGCGGTGCGTGCGTGCCCTGGTCGTTGAAATTTGACACTGTCGCGGTGTGTGTGTGGGTGTCAGTTTTGTAACCCGTAAACAAAATGGAATTTTTAAAATTTTAAAGAAATTTAACAAAAAACCGATAGTAAAAGAATTTTGTGTGAGCCGGTTATATTTAAAATGACAGGATTTCGGGGAAAGTTAAAAAAATGTTGTTTCGAGAGAATCGCGAGAATTAAGGTGTCTTGGGGTGGGATATATTTTTAGTTCGAGTTACAACGGATTTGATGATGTGGCGGAAGCCGGCATAGCGAAGCTTGTGGTGTGGATGTATATATTATGTCTGTTTATATATTCTTATACACGTGTGATTTTCTTATGTATGAATATTATATATATTTATATATATTATATAATATATTATATATATTATATATTTACATAATTATTTATATAATATATATTATATATAATATATATAATATATTATGTACACATATGTGTGGGCGGTAGGGGCAGCATGTGGTTGCTATGCGATTGATGCTTAAAAGCGGTGTTTTCAAAGGGTTCCGGTATACGGCAATGTTTACTCGGTGTAAAATGTACCGTAGTTGCTGTTTGTTGCGAGCTTTTAGGTTTATTTTTTCCATTTGGTTTCTCAGGGGTTTTTGACTTACATAAAGGGGAACATGTCGAGGTAAATATATATTTAATCTACGCATTGTAAGAAATATATTTGTTTTTGTTTGTATATTATATTATAATACGGTGTGACGGTTGTAGTATGTTCTCGAAGCAATGCGGTGGAGTTGATGGCTGGGTAGAAAAGAGGCTTAGCGAACTGGGTATTGTTGTCGGGTTGGGCGAAAAGTTGTAAACCTTGAAGATATTGGGTTCAGTTTGTATAGCGGGGGTTTGGAGCTGTAAGTTTTTGTGTATTGTGAGTTTGTATTTTGAGTTGTTATTCGATAATGTATTTACGTATATGAATATGTTTTTTTTGCAAAGTCATGAATGAGGTCAGTACGGTTTGATCGGGTTGGTTTGGCTAAAAAGGATGATAAATTGCAAAGGAATTTTTCACGCTTCGGATAATTACGCGGTTGGTGGCATTTTGAAGCGTTTACAGAGTTGGTAAAAGATGGGCTGGGTGATACAGGTTGACCTTTGACGGACGTTTTGAACTTTGAAGGGTCGTAGTTGTTTACAGAATGTCTGGGGTCAACGGAAAAATGTGTCGGGTATCACTAATAATTGAGCCGGAGCGTGGTATTGAGGGTGGAGAAGTGTGGCTGGGTAAGGCAGAAAATTTAAATGCGGTGGGTATGCATAGTCAGAGTTGGAAGCGGCGCGGGGCGGGGCGGGCGGTTTTTCCCGTACCGCTTCCAACTCTGTGCATAGCATAAGGAAGCTATATTATAGCTGCGAGTGGTACTCGCATACCGGAATTTACGGGAGTTATTTGTTTGGTTCCGAGTGTTGTTCCGGATGCTATTTTAGCATGCTTATCGGCGGGTGAGTAGGAATGATGGAAACGAAAAATTTTAGCTTCCAAGCGTCAATATTTATATTCGGGCAATGGGATCGAGCGTTTATATGTACGTAAATAAAATATGTAAGACTTATGTATTTATATGTTTATTGGCCCATGCTGACTGTAGGAACGTTTCTACTAAGGTAATATTTGTAAACTAACTCGAAACCTAAATCCAAGCATAATATGCAATCCGAAGCCAAACCTAAGCCTAAGCTTAAGCCTAAGTTTCACAGTATCTAAGTTTCCCACGTTCCTTGTCTTCCAATGGCCAATCCCCTATCCCTTAACATGGGCCTGTTTTCGTTCCTAGTTCAGTGTTGCTTTGGGTCGCCGCCGGGGTGCAACTGGATATCCGATCTGGTTTAATATCCGGCAAAATATGATAGCCGTATCCGATTCCGGTATCCGGAAAATTAACAGTCGGTCACAACCTGATCGCCGCGTATATAGAGAACGCTTTTGTCAATCATGATGCGATAGTTAGCGTAGGTATGCAAATAAGTAGTAAGTTACCTTGAACAAAATATTGTGAATATGTTTGTTGATTTATGTTTTTATATAGATTTTGTATTGTTTATAGTGAAATAATAATAATAATTATTATTATTATATTGTTTCAGATGATATGTCACGCCAAATTAACGTTCTTTCGGGTGCGTTGGCGAACAAAAATGAAGCATGTGCCGCCCATCAGATGGAGATTACGAAGTTGCTTCAACAGTTGGTAGAGTTGCAACGGTCGAATAAAGCGGTACGTTTCGGTTTTTAACTGCTGGTAAAGGTAATATAAACATTTTATCATTGACGTCAACGCTGAGTTGGATGAAGATAGGGTTATACCAGGGTGCATAGCGGAACTGGATTATACCGGAATCGGAATTGGAACTTGTTTTGAATCGGAATACTAATCGGAATCGGAATTCCGGCAGCACCATGGGTATCGCAGTGGTTCCAAAATCGTGTCTCATTTGCCCTACGAAAGTAGTAGGTGTGTAATGAAATAATTTAGCATTCTTGTCGATTTTTACGAAATCTGAAAAGTTGGCTGATTTTGGAAGATTGTCATTCATCGATTTGAAAGTTTCAAGGCGTGTCACCAACTGACGATAAGTGAGCGCTACGCATGTTTTAGAATATAGGCATCGACCCTAAGCCCGTATTCTCAAGCGTGTGTAGCAACTGTCATTAGTTGGTGATAGGTGATGTAACTTTCGAACCGGTGAATGCTTAGGCTCAAAATTCAGCACCTTTGTCGTAGACGATTTGCTCTACTGCTGTATTATTTTTGAGTTCAACAACTGAAATAGTTAGTGAGTTTGAAATAGGGATGTGCCGATACCAAAATATTTGACGATGCCGATACCGATGCTGATTCTTATTTTGAAATTCTGCCGATGCCCATTCCAACTTTAGTACATCATGCTTAATAAGCGGATAGAATATTACATTACATTATTATATGAAGGCTTAAACCGTAACCATCATAAACGATTATAATTTTATAAGTACGGTTAATTTCAATCAAATTTTTCGAACACAAACGCATCAGAGATAACATTTTTCCTGACAGACACACTGATATACGCCCTGAAATGAAATTGATAGCATTCCAATTGACTGTTATATGCAAAAAGTATGGGCAAAGTATCGGCAATTTTGTGCAGTGCCGATGCCGATACTCACGAAAAATGCTGATTATTACCGATGCCGATTAATCGGCACATCCCTAGTTTGAAAACCTATTGCTAACTGATGATGGTTACTATTACACATTTGAGAATACGAGGCCTAAGTGCAACGTTTCAAAATGTGCTTGGGATCTGATTGGACGACGTGTGGATAAGTGATAGAGTCCCGAATACTGGTTCTGGATGTGCACCAGCCTCCACCGCATAGTGTGCTTAAGTTGTTTTTGAATTTTAGCGATTTACTGAAAACGAAGAGTTGTTGTTGCAATTGACTGCAGCGAAAGATGTTCAAAATGAACTCGCGTCTGAATTAATGGATCTCAAAGCTCAGTATGGTGAAGTGATTGCGTTACTGCACGAATCGCGCGACGAACTGCGGCAGACAAGACACAAGCATGCTGAAATGTGAGTGTGACACACATCATGGATAAACTTGCAGCAGCTAACAAAAGAAATGAAAGGGTCGATCAATTCCAGCAAGTAATCAGATCTTTGGTAGACAATCAAGAGTCAAAAGACATGTTTTTTAAAAAAACTTCGCAAGCGAATCGAGCTAAAAGCTGTTTTTGTAGGTTTCAGGATAACGGCGCTTTTTATTTTTCTTGAGCTGCCGACTTATATCTCAGACCCTGTTCTTGCGTACCTGGTCAGGGGAGTTGTAACGGTTAAACAACCTCCTTTCTGCAACCTTTTAGCGGTGACAAATTTTCTCGCTTGGTGCGCTGGTTCGATGAAATCTTTGCAGTTGTGCCACCAATATGGTAATTAATACCGGTTGCCGTGTTAACCTCAATAAAGTGTAATTCATTTTTGTCTCATTTTTATTAGTTATGAAATTTATCACCCTGTTAGTTTGGTATCTTGCTTTTGGAACAGCTTTTGAATTTTAATAATCACGATGGTTATGTTTAAGGTCAAGCGCATATGATTCCATGTACGATTCGCTGGCTTCAGAGCTCGAAGCATCCGATAGAAGTGCAGACAGACTCGCAAAGCGTTGTGGTTCTGGTAGGCCGGACCAAGCACAAGGACGTGGGACGAAGTGAGTTAAACAAATGTTTGAGTTGGAGTATAGTTCGGCTGAGTAGGGATGGATTACTGGTTGAAATATTGGATTATTTCATTTGGTGACGTTTTTTTGCGGTGTAACATGGTTAGTTTAGGCAGTGGTAAGATTTAGATTGACGCGTAAGATTTAGATTGACACGAGATAGTGCAACGGTTAGTATTTAGCGGAGACGTAGCAGCGGGTAAACAGAGTGAGAAATTTTTGTCATCTTAAATTACACAGGAATTAAAAGTGTAACAGAGATTTCTATGTCGTATTGCTCTGCAAGACCCCTGTAATCTAAGACAGAGGTGCGACAAATCAGAATGCCAAGCCGGACGTGGAATTTCCCAAAGTCAACATGCGGATCGAGATCCGAATGTTTTCGGTAAAAATACCCTCAATAGCAGGATCCGGATGCAACTCGCATCGAGGACTGTGTAAGTTAGGTGTAAAGCCTGTAATTTTTGTAAATGCAACTATTAAATAAGTTGTTATGAGGGCTGGAGATAAAACACTGCACAAGTCACTGCTAACTAATTAAATTCTAAGTGTGTGGTAATATTTTCAAGACCTTAGCTTTATCTGATGTGCTAATATTATTTTTAATTTGGATTTTTCGTTTTTTTCAAGTTTAATTCTAAATTTTTTATCCAAAATGTTATTTTACTTTCATGTTTTATATTTGCATTTTCTATTCAATATTGTTCTATAGTTCTCAATCACAACATGACACTGACGCGATATCACTGCCGTCGCGGATTATGACCGAACAAAAATTTGCTCAAACAACACTTTCTGCGTTTGAAAATTATTCGTTGCTCACAACGCCATATTTTTGTGAAGTTGACGACAGTAATTGCAATCATGACTGTACCAGTTGTGGTGTTAGTGGCGGTGATTGCCTCGCCTGCCGTGGGCATCAGTGTCGTTCACCGAAATGTTGCAGCAATAATCGGGCCTTGAAAGCAACATTGAGCTTTGATAATGCTTTAATTGGAGCCGAAGGACGTCTATGGGAACCGGGCCAGACTCCAAGAGCTGGGAATGGAACTACAGAGCGATCAACTGGGCCACGGCGAAAGCGTGTCTCATCTGTGGAATCTGTGTACAGGTAGGCGAGAGCGTGGTAAAGTGGGAGCGTGGAAACTATGAGCGTGGGAAAGTTTGAGGTGTGGAAATCAGGTACCAGGAAGTAAATCAAACAAATAGAGTGGTATTGTTAAGATGATGTGTGATATTGTATTCCGCAGTCCTAGTGTTGTTATTGAGTAAGTTTCTAAATTTGACTTGAATTATTCAGCAAATCCGTTGACGCCGTTTTTGTTTTATTCTATCATGAGTAGCATGCAATTTTGTTGATAACAAAAAACTGGAACAGATTCAGATGAAAAAATGACGGTGCGCTTTGTATCGAAAAGACGTAAAATTGACTGGTTGTTCGGCGGTGTCTGTTTCCTGCAGTGTTTTCATTTTGACTCGTTATTTTGTTTCAGTATGTGCGACAGTTTATCGCCGTTGCCCGATGTTGGCGTACCGGGAATGCCTGGGTCGCGTGATTTAGAGCTTGCCGTGAGACGCATTCAAGTGTTGCGTGCTGTTGAGCGTGACTATCAAGCACATCGATTGGCGCGGTTAGCGCAAATGAGCGAGATGGAACCGATACAGGGAGAGACAGGTGAGCCACTGGTTTAGGGTAGCGCTGTTGTACTTGAAGTGCGGCATTGTCCGTCATCCCACATGGTTTCGTACACAAATTGCACTACTTCGCAGGATGGTATTTCGCGCATGACGCCGCACGGCGACACATAGAGATGGGCTGTGACATGGCGGCCTTATGACATTTCAGGTACGAAAAGCGCTACGCTAACTTAGGTTTGTGGTAACATCACGGAGTTGCAAGGGCGTGGCCGTGGGTTTTGACGGTTGAAAACTCGTTTACGATTATTGTTCAGTGTTTTTGGGAGCTTTTTAAGTTAGTAGAATTAGAAATCTTTTCACTCGAAATTTCTATAGCACTTGATAAATACCCTATTGAAAACACTGGCTACGCCACGCGTGATGTTTGGGCCGTTCATGTTACGTGTTTTGGAAGTTAAAAAGATATTATTACATAGCTACTAATTTAGCACAAAGTAGTCTGACCGACCAATCAATGGGAATGGCTTGTTTCTGTAATGTATTTCAGAAATTTGGACGGTTGCATTTTGGGAAATTTGGGTTGCTAAAATAAACTAGTTTTCTGGTTTTTTCAAACTATCGACAATGTGAGATTCCTTTAATAATAATTACTGATGTTACTTTTTCAGCTTTAAATTCAGCCTGTAAATCGGATTCAAATCGAGCTGAGGCGACTACGACAGAGTGTGGTGATAATGTGAAACGCAGCGCTAGATCGTTCGATTTTATTCGCCAATTAACAGTGGGGTCCGCGGAATCACCCCGACTAGAACTAGTGAAACCTGTTAAAGGTAAGCGCTGCTGATTTACTTTATTGTTGTCTGTTTTCGCCGTGATTTGGTTGTGGCAGATGAGCAGACAGTTGAATTTGATTGGTTTGTTTTTAAATGTGAAACAGTGTGAAATTTAGCTTTGCGAATTATTATTGTTAGTCCTGGTGCTGCAATGTGTTTGAAATATGTGTAAAAATTTAATACAGGTCAGTTTGGAGAACTCATGGAGGTGGTTGATGTATACTTGAGCGTTGTCCAAGTATTAATAAAAAAATGATGTTATTTTTTAGATTTTGTTTTGGATATTGTTTGTTGCTTGAAGTTTGTTTTGATTTAACTTTTAGGATCATCACTGCTACAGCGATGGCAATACCTTGCAACGCCAAGTATTACGCGGTCACTAGAACCGATCTCAACAGCTAGTGTATGCTATCGTGCTCAGAATTCTATCGTTAGCAGCATATGCTCAGCAAACAAAAATCATTCATCTCGTTGCCTAACAATCAATAGCTTTCAAGTCGGTAGCGATGCAGTTTCTGGTGCGAACGAACAGAGAATATCGAATGCAATTGTGGTCAATTGTACAGGTACGTTGACGGGGTATGGCAAGGGTGTTTCCAGGGGGTTCAGGTGGCAACCCGCTATAGTTGGTATTTCGGTTCAGATGGTTTAAGGAACGGTATCAGTTTGCAACACCAGAAACCACCCGCCTTCCTCAAAGGTTTTAGAGAACGTTAAGACACACCACTTTTCAAAATCTTGGGTACGCCTATGGGGTGGAAAGTAAGTTTACCAACAAGATCAGTAACGACTTTGTACACAAGACTTACCAACTATTTGAAAACATTGGGGTCTTTAAAGTCCATTGTGTTGTGTTGTGGCCCGCACCCATTCCGTTCCTAACCGTAGAGTTAAAAGAATGCGCTATAGTTACATAATTATAGTTCTAAATAGAATATACCCTGGATTACTTCGTAACTATAACTTTTGTAAACAGCTGTTCATTTTTAATTTTACTGAAGTACACAGTGGCTAGGTTTCTGAAACCTTACAAAAGTATAATTTTATACATAAGAAAATACTTGAATAATTGAAATTGTTTAACGCGGTGCAAGTTAATGCGTCTTGGTTATTGTAAACAATTTAGCAAATCTTAAATACTTTAGTACGATTGCAGAAAGACAGGCATTGGTTCGGCGATTAGGTTTTTGTGAATCTGTATTGCTTAATGGAGTATAATTGATTTATTTTACAGATGCATCAAATGTAACTAACGACGAAATGGCTGCTCAATCTAAAACTGAACCAACGCTGTCGCTTACTTACGCCAATGTTGTTCATCCAAATTATTGTCAAGCTTTAACTCAGTTCCAGACGAACAAAAGGTAAAATGCGCCGTTTACAATAATTTTGTCAATACGAAGACCAAAAAGTGTTTTCTGTATTATAATATAGCCAGTTAGTGATAGGTTTATATTGCTTAGCGGATTGCTATGTTCGGACGGCACTGCAAGTCAAAATATTTTTGTTAACAAATATTGTTATGTGCGTCTCGTTTGGGCAATTAACGTGCGTTTTTGGACTGCATTAAAACATTAGTCATAGAGTACAGGGTTGCCCTACCTTCATTAGAAATATTGGACTGAAGTCAAATTCGTCTGCTGCTGTGCGAGTTTGCCTATGAATATCGATGGATGGCTGGTGTTGATAGCATTGACGTTTTATTGTTCTGCGAATTTTTGTTAATGTCCAAGTCTAAGGTATATCTACATGACCCTCTGTCCTATTATAAATTTTTTCAATTTTTCAGCGAGCATTCCTTTACGTGCAACGTTGAAAACAACAACGATAACAACAAAATCAATGAAAATAGAAATAGAAAAGAAAACAAGTGCAACGCCAGCTGTAGCAATAACTCGAATTCTGCCACAACCTTGCCGTTTAGCCAACGAAATTCCATTTGTATAATTGACAACTATTGTAATACGGAGCTTCAGTGTCCATCTTCTACAGCAGTGCTTTCTGACCAATGGAGACTAAGTAGAAATAGTCTTTGCACCTCAACATACTCCCTAGATCTGGAACTGTCGTGTGCGCTGAATGAGCGGGTCCGGGCATCCAGACAAAATTTATTCAGTAACGATGCTGGAAAAATTATATTCAATAAAGCCGCTCGCAAACCGATGAAATGTAGCAACGATCAAATTCAATCTCAGGCATATTGCGGGTAGATCACGTCTTTGTTACGGTGGAGTAGTGGATGAGGGACCGAGATTGCTAGATATATCCCAAGGCAGGGCAGCTGGTAAGTCTTGTGAGAAGATCGGTGTCCCGGAGGGCATGGGAACAGATCTAGACGCAGTACTTAGTAATTCTGAGTCTAGTAGTCGGAGAGGCAGCTCGAAGAATCTTAAATTGAACAATTGTACTCAGTCAAGTCAAATCCCAGCATTTGGTTCATGTTGTCAGCTTTCAAAAACATCTGTGCCAGCCAACAGCAATATAGAGCAACGGAAGATGATCAACTTGAAAGGAGCACCTACAGAGGCTGTTCTTACCGCTAAAGACATATATGGGGGAACCTGTCCCACTGTCTTGCCTTAAATCGTTACCGACCGATCAGGTATGGCAATCCAAATGGCCTACACCAGCTGTCGGTGATATGAATTTCCCGATTGGATTGTACAAGACGAGATATACCTCGACACCGGAACGAGACAGCTCTCCGGACGATTTATTAGACATGAGTCTGAAATCTCTGTCAAAGATGTCGATTAAATCTATAGCTGCGTCTGGATTGGAAATGCAACGGCAAGAACGGGTAGTATCTCCTCTTTCAGGGCCAAGTATGTGTAGTACTCCAGTTATGCAAGTACCAGGAGTTGTCATGAGGTCCGCGTTGAGGGGCGAACCTCAATATTTGGAAGAGTCCGGTGATAATTTGGTGGCGGTTGGAAAATTCAGGGTCCAGAGACTAAGTGTCGGATAAGCAGATCGAAAAATGAGCTTAGTTTAATTGGCAGGATCGTTTTTGGATGGTGCCATTAACAGGAACTGATTTGGACGCCGTGGGACTTGTAAATTATGATACCGAAGTAACTAAATTTATAACGACGGTATGAATAACCAGTGAATGTATTTGATACAGTGTCAAATAAGTGCAAGCCGGTCACAAAAGAGAAAAGGTCCTACAAGTAGTAGTAAGCGGCCTTGAACGATATCTTAGACTCCAATTTTGATTCTGGTTTACAATTCTTCTTCGCAGGGACACCAGTTTATAGTTTAGTGACCGGTGTTGGAGTTTTTGAGTCAGGAAAGCGAAACCTGGTATATGTAGGACTCTTTTTAAAAACGGCAGACACACATTGAAGGATTCGGCTTTGTGTACCACGTTTTTGTAACCGCAAATTGCAGTTACCGGCATGAAATTTAAGCCCTGTTTTAGTTAAAATTTTCAAAACATTTTAAACAGTTCAGAAAGAGTCAATCATAAATTTATCGTTTTAGGCTTAGGCTGTGGTAAAGAGCTTAGGAATATTATGTAAACCTTTTGGCGTAATGTTACTTTTAGGGCCGTCCTGTTTTCTCGCTCGACTGCAATAGCGTGTGATTAGAGTTTTAGAATATTTTTTTGGTGATGCTTAGGCTTTACGCTTAGGAATATACATAATATTTATGTAAAGTTACGGTCTTAGAAAGTGACATTAGCTATCCTTTTAATAAAGCTGCAAAAACCTAAGAGTAAAATGAGGGGGTGGGGAAAGCTATACCAGAACCAAATTGAGGTAAAATTTTGACTCATCGATTAGGGTTAAGGGGCCAGCATATTAACTTTAATAAAAAATTCTTGCTTCTAGTAGTATAATATTGTAGTATGTTTTGAATTATTTTTTTGTTGCGTTTGACATAATTAATTTTGACTATCGTTGAATGGTGCAATGTTGAATAGTTTATCAGTTTATTTATATTTGTTTAAAATTTTTATTATCTGTAAATGATCATAAATGAGCATATCAAAAATTTTAAAGAATTTCAATGCAATTATAAAAATTAGAATCTTAACCACGTTTGATTGTCATATGTTACTTCGTTAGTGCTTATGCCAAATGATTTGTTAAGTTCGTTAACTTTAAAAACGCAAGTTTTTTGATAACTTGACTGTATTGGAAATTAAAAATTGCGGAGGAATTGCAGAAATTTGAGTTTCTTTTCTTAAAGTGATTGTTAAAACGATTTGCTTTGACGAATGGTAATAAGACTGTTTGAGGTATTAACTCAATAATTAAAATAATTATCACTTATGGAAATGATAATAGGCTATGGAATGGATACTTAACCAAATAATGTCCAATAAATAGGTATAAATTTTAATCGTTAATGTGTTGTGAACCGTAAATATATATAATTTTTAAATTTAATATAACGTACAGCAATATAATGATTGATAGTAATGGATTTTTTTGTAGGTTCTTCTAAATCTTTTATCCAGTTTCGTTAACGTAGCTAAGTATTTACGGCTTCAGTAGGCACATCTGTATATACTCGAATTGTTCTATCGCTCCTTGTCACAGAAAAGTTTAATTGGTTTTGAATGAGACTGATATACCGAATAGCTACGTTTATAATAATGACGGTACAATGAGAAACGTCACTCCTGTTCCGGCAGGAAAACGACGTGCGGCCAACGTCGGTGCATAAAATAGTCATAGCTTCTCGGGTCGTGGCTCTTAGTTGGTTTTATTTGTCGGCCAATTTCGGGCCAATGTAAATAACTGGGGCGGAACAGTGTTATAAGCATATTCCGGGGCTTAAGCCTAAGCCTTAGCGTATTAAATAAATGGTTCTATTCCA
>JASANG010002062.1:0-38359 GCA_030248215.1 Enoplolaimus lenunculus
TGCTGCACATCAGTAAAAATCACTACTGCATATAGGGTAGTGCCTTCATATGCAGCAGCAGTAAAAACATGGAACCAAGATACATGGGTATAATATTGAGGTTCTTATAAGGCATATAAACAGAAAAACTGGGCAGTTGATTGTGAGGCGGCGTGGTTCCAGTTGTTAAGGCGTTAGAACTGATAATCTGTCGAGCGAGTTCGAAACCTCCTGGGAGTGTTCCTCAATTTTCCCAGCACCTAGCACTCAAGTATTAAAAACCGTCTCACACTAGACTACTCAACTTATCAGCAGATCCAAGACCTCAGTTCAAAGGTGGTTTTAGGTTTGGTTTTCAGTCCATTGTTGGTTTTTAGTCTGAGAACATTTGTGGCAAAGCCACCTACACATACATTGTGCTGTCCGCTTCAATCAGTCAACCTATGTCCCAACTCAAGTGAAGATCTGAACCAGACTCTATGATCTTTTACCGAGGACTACTGTCCGTCACAACCTGCAGTACTGGACCATATACAAAAACCCTACCAACGAAAAGTCTCGTTCCTCCACGCGACCTTGCCTTTACCTGTAACAAATCTGAACCCGTATACTAAAGCTAGCTAAGTGATTTTACCGGAATGACAAAAATTTTTATATCAAGAAGAAAAGGTCTGGACTATATACAGCTCAGTAAATTTTATAAGTACTACGGCCATAAACTTTTAGTGTCCCACACTCAAATCAGAAAGTTAACTAGTATGCGCACGATACTGTTAGAATTTGCATAAGACTTTGGGCAATTTTTACATCGAGGTCTGTTTTTAGGAAGTAAAAGTGATGTAGTAAACAATAAACCACTCGTACTGCCTGCAGGCAAAGACAAAGCTGTCTCATGTTTCAGAAACACTTTTTGCAGACTGCTGACATATTTGTCTCTAATTCATTTTTTTCATTCTGTTATATTGCAGACTTGAGAGTCTAAAAATTCAACACATGGTAAACATTTAAGACAAATGTGTGAAAAATAAAGGTTTTGCAAGTGGCTGATAAGCAATAGAAACAAAAAGTTCGGCTGAGATACCAAAATCAAGCAAAATTAAGCCAAAGCTCGACAGAAAAATCGACTGAAATTATATATCTACAACCTATAGATGCGTCCAGGGCGTAAACTTTGAAACAGGGGTTGTTATAAGGGGTGACAGGGCGTGCGCCCAACGAGCCGACGAAAGTTTTTTGCCTAGTTTATGTTTCGGACAATGTTCACAAAAAATGTTAACAAAACTTGCGTGTCTCGCATAACTATGCACACTACGGTTGCATTTTAAGCGTGTAATACAAATTGGTTTTCAAACTTACCGCTGTTAAAAAAGTATGCTGCTTGCATGGTTTTTTCGATTATCCCCCAAGCAGGTGGTGTTTGCCAAAAAATACTTGGCTTTTGAAAATTGTTACATATTTGAGTTTCTCACAACCTCCACTGGTCATTCCACGACCATATTTTAATTTTTGAAAAATTTGACTTTTTTTTAACATTTTCACTCATAGAGTATACTATGAGTAAAAATACAATAATGTAAGAGCAAAACACACACTGTGAGCAGTGTTTAACATTTATAACATATATGCGCAGTGCAAAACCTCCATAAGACGTGAGAACCTACTCGGGCTCGAGCGTCAAGCTCCTATAGCTCAGTGGTCATCGTAAACGCCTCTCACCCGTGAGCCTGGGGATCGAATCTTATGGGTCATCCACGTTATACTGTCTACGCTACTGTAAAAAATTGTCCCCACGTACGAGCCCCTAAGTCTGTAATTTTACTGTTTCCAAGTTACATGTCCAAATGTCACTCATGTCCTGTATAGACCCTACTGACAACTCGCACTCTCTATGGACGACCTATGCTTGATCACGTTGCCGTCCATACCCAAGCTAATATGTCAATACGTTATTTAAAGGGCAACTGGTTTGTCCAGAGTCTGTCAGAAGGGACTGAGCTTATTTCACAACAAAAAGTTTGTCGGAAGGAACTTTGCTTTGCAATTATACAGGGTCTGTTCGAAGGAACTCGTATTGTCAGACACTGTGTCTAGACAGTGTCTACAGTGTCCTTAGTCCCTTCGAAGGACCTGCTTTCAAAACCCACTATCTATCTACACCTTCTGTAAAGTCTTTATAGCTTAAGGACTTTGTTGTTTTGTCTCGCCCTTAATACCAGGTGTGTGGACAATTTTTTACAGTAGCGTAGACAGTATTACGTGGATGATCCATTACCTTGAAATTACATCTCATATGAAATTGAATATATTCATGGGAGAAAGGGTTAATGAAAAAATTCTCAATAGTATCTTTAATGAAAAAATCTCACTTATAGTATTTATAACCCTTTCACTCACAGAGTACACTATGAGCAACTAAAATACTATAATGAGTAATACACACACTGTGAGCAGTGTTTAACATTTATAACATATATGCGCACTGCAAAATCTCCACAAGACTTGAGAGCCTACTCCTGCTCGAGCGTCAAGCTCCTATTGCTCAGTGGTCATCCTTGAAATTACATCTCATATGAAATTGAAAACATTCATGCTACAAAGGGTTAAATATCCCAAGGACCAAGATACCCACCACTCAAAAAGTCACTCCTGGTTAACGGGTTGTGGTCAAATAACTGATTTGGCACCGTCCCAAACGAAAACGAATTTTCGCTTACACATTGTTTTCGTATTTATACATATTTTGCGTGTATAAATTCGAACATTTATATATAAGTGTATAAACATGAGTGCTCTTGCTTAACAGTAGGCCTAGACTTAGTATGCTTGGGATATTGACAAGGCTCTTCAATTAAACATCGGCCATTTTTGTACAATGATATGTTGTGATTGTAGTATCTACGTAGCTAGTGATTCAGCATGGCGTCTACTTTGAAAGCATACTGCATTCCGCCGGTGGTTGCCACCAATCAGCGAACTTGGGTATACAACCCTCGTAGTTTCTGGTGGTCATAACAGTGTTTGAGCATTTGTCTAAATTTTTTTGCTTCCGACTGTTTATGAAATGGTAAGGAGAATGTAGGGGCACTGTCAGTCAATGTAAGATCGGAAGGGAATCTTGTAAGGTTTGGATTGGTCAACAACGGGATTTTCAACGTTCCTCCGATCCGAAGATGAGTATGGTAGCGATTCTGATCGAGTCTGAACTACACCGATAATATGAATTTTGAACTGCTTACAGCCTAGGCGCGCTCTAAATATGCAGTGCAGCAGGGTGGCACCGAATCTACGATTTGACCGAATCCGAATAAATTGCTAATTTACTGTGCATGCTCCAAATTTAAGAGTTTCAGAATATGATCGCAATGCCAGCCGCATAAGTTTTAAACGTTAATATATTTTGTGCCCGACCTCAGTTTCGCGATTTGTGACGTGAAAAAATATGTTTATTAATATAGCAAGATATTTAACATTTTCATTGTTTAAATCTGAAAAATCATATTGCCGCACACTGTTGCATTCGGCTTTTGTATAGGCTTTTTCACAAACTAATCCAAATCCGAAACACAAATTTTTGCGGTATTCGTCGAATCCGAACCTTTGTTGCCACCCAGCAGTGCAATTCGTTTTAATGACGAGTAGGGATATATACAGTGCAAAAATAGAACACAATTCTGTTAGTATAATTTTTTTGCCCACTTTGGACGCTAATCATATATGAACTAGGGTCATACGGCCGAAAAACATATATATACGTGTGTAAGTCCCAGATTAGTTGTACGTAATGGGTTACGAAAATAGGTAGAATTTGTCTTCCACAGCTTGCACCGCAAACGGTTGAAGTCGTATTATTGTATTACAGTTATAAACTATACGAGTTACAGATATAGCACACAACGGTCACTCAGCTCTGAAGGTCACTGTTCTGGGTAAGTAAACTACGTAAATAATTATGGGTTGCAGAGCCCACGCATACGAAAGCACAAAATTTACTTTTTGCACAAAATTAACTTTGGATTCATTTCGAACAAATAAGCATTTGCAGACTGGTTGGTACGTCGCTTTCGTACAAATATGGCTACGAGTTTTTGATGCTTACTTGACACATGCGAACATTGGACAACGAGATATTTTGCGTAAATTTTGGTATATTCGTGCTCAACTCAACCTGACAATTGCAAAAATATAGTTACATATTAAAGGTTTTTAGCTAAAGATTATATACGTAATGTTAATGTATATATATGTAATGTAACAACAATATGTATGTTTAAAATTTTGTCAATGGTTACGTGAACGCGTGTTAAGCTTCGCATAATTATGGAAACTGTGGGTGAACACTATGAGTACAATCCAAAAGACATTTTGGGCAATGGAGCTTTCGCGATTGTGTTTAAAGGAAGAGAACGGGAGGTTTGTGAAATACGTATATACAAACATGTGTAGTTAAGATTCTGTAAAGTGTGTGTGACAATATGAGTAGTTGACAACGGTTAAGTTGATGATTGCGGTGCATTTTGTAGATTGATCCGAATATCCGTTGAGGTTAAGTGTACCTACTTTGTATTTTGAGTTTATTTTGTTTTGAATCTCTTCTTAGTTTTCTTATATATTTTGTGAAAATTCCTAGGTTTTTTCATTGATTCAGCGTGGCATTTATGTTGGTTCCGCCTGGCATTTTTTAATATCACGCGCGCAGTTCATCTGATTTGACATTATTAAATTATATATATGAAAAGTAATTTTGTTTTGAATATTTTTTTGGAAAAGTTGTATTTAAGTGGCCTGCAATAGCAATAGTTGTTCAGTTCTGCATTTTTACTTAGTGGGCTGTTTCTAATAAACAAGTTTTTATCCGGCGTTTAAGCAAACCGACTGCTACAGTATGGTTGTTTGTTTTGTTTTCCCACCGACTGCTACTGTTACTAAAGCCTCATTGACACAATTGGACTGTTATACTCACGTACACACACCCAGAACGCAGGCTAAGCCCGACCCCGCCTCACGTCCGATGTGTATATGTACATATTTGTGTCTTGCACATCAATCACGCTTTTAACAAAAATGCGACAATTAAGGTCGCAGACAGATAACAGTTGGTGGCTTTACTTGCATTGCCGAACCGGACCAAACAAATTTTGATTTTGGCAGCAATTCCGAGAAAACTCTTGCTAAATATTGTATATACGTACGCATATATATGTAGAATGCTTGTTTCAGAATCCAAGTGCGGATGTTGCAATTAAGCGTATCAACAAGAAAAACTTGTCCAAATCGAAAAATCTTTTGGCAAAAGAAATTTCCATATTTAAGGTATGTATGGTTGTACATCACTAAACTTCGTTTGCCGCTGACTGCGCTGAAGGTAAACTGTAGCATAAAGACATTTTACTATGGTAAGCTTAGTATTTTAGTTTCATGTACGTACATAACAGCAACCGACCGGATATTGTTGTGCATAAGTATGTGTATGTTTACTGATTTAAAATTAATTGTTGGCTTGGATTTTTCGTTCTATATCAGTGTCCACTCTTGTCGAGACAACAATCGCAAATATATATTCGGTGGCTGATAGGTTTACACCGGATAAGTGAACCGGATACGGTTGTCGGTATTTTCTAGGATTTCAAACCGGAACCGTTGGAGCCAAAGTGTGGACGGAATTCCGGTTCCGGTAGAGAAACCAATGTTTTCAGTTATCTGCTTCCTCTATCAAATACGCTAGTACAGTATTTTTTCACCGAATTTTTGGGTTTTCTCGGTTTTGATGGTTTTGTGCTCCAAAAAATAGATCCTTCCTTAGATATTTTTGACTTTCGAAATAATTTATAACAGCAAGATGGCAGCGAAATCAAAAGATTTATAAGAATTTCTGTAATACTTTAAATTTTAGCATTAGTTAATTTTCAGTATACAGAGCCGGTAAAAATCCATATTTATTTTCGCATTCCGGTTTTAGTCCCGTTTCCGATTTTTAAATTCCGGTTTCCGTTGCACTCTGAAGCGCTGCTGCCTGGAAAATGCAATATTAGGGATGGGCGTCTTGGTCTCGGCAAGTCCCTGTATTTGGCAGGTCTATGTCTCGGTCTTGGTTTTTGGAATTTCTGTGGTTTGGAACCGAAACCAGAACTCGAAGATTCAGCAAATGCTGGTAAACATGTAAAAAGTAGAAGTTAATATTGTTTACGTTCGTAAGCGATGCCTGATGAATAAAATTTCGCTTTGAATCTATAAATTCTCATAGCTAAGCAATAATTATTAATCAATGAATTTTCGTAGTTACGTAATAATGATTAGCTGAGAATCTGAAAACACAAAAAACTATGAAAAACGCAAAACAAAATTTCGAGAAATGCATAAGAAATATTTTGTTCTGAAATTTTAAATTTTTTCCATGATGAACAAAAATTGACCGAGCTTGACAATTTTATGGGCGGTCTCGGTTGTCAAGTCTCGGTCTGATTGGTTCTCACACCAGTCTCACGATAGAAGTCGATTACCTTCACCACCCAGTTTAGGATCTTGACATTCGAGGCCGTATGTGCTCTCGCGCGTTGTTGGGAATTATTATTGAAGACAGTGCACATATTGCTAGTATACTGTTTGCATTTAGTTGCTCACAGTGCACTCTATTATTGAAATGGTTAATATATAACTAGCGCCAAATCGGTTTCCAGTATGCGGGAAGAGGACATAGTCATCATCTATCTCACACCGCTCTCCCATCCCCACGGAAGGTTTAGTGGTTAAACTTTTTTCTGCATAATTTGAAATATTTAAACAAAGAAACAAACTGTTTTAACTTAATGAACAGCAGCTGAGGATGGCGCTGACTATTGATAATCTTTATAAAAAGCTCTAACTCGTGTTATGTGTTAAAACGTGTGAATTTATGACGAACGAACTTGAATGATTGGTAATGAGAATTTAAGAAACATCTGGGTCCGAGGATGCAAAGTCCAAAATTCCTCATCCACAAATCTTGAAATATCCGCATCGATAACTTCTCTAATATGGTTTGTTGGATTTGTAGAATTTATTTGTTAGTTTTGATAGCAATTTACACAAATAAATTTTAGTTGGCACTCAGCTAGGGGTATGTTTGTGTAATCTGACACTCCCGGGTGAATTACTTATATACGTACTTATATGAGTGCAATGATAGTCATAGTCGTACGTGTTAACCATTGATATGATGGCAGACATGGTTTTAGCGAGGTAGTGGACGGGGCGACTTCAGTAAACGAGAAACAAAATTATAAACAACTCAGAAAAATCACTCCACGAATTTGTATATAACTTTGCTCTTGAGCAGGGATGGGAGTCTCGGTCTCGGCAAATCTCGGCGTTTGGTAGGTCTCCGTTTTTTGAGTCTCGACGGTTTTTGCAACTGAGACCTGTAGTCGAGGATTCAGCAATCGTATTAAACTTGTAAAAAGTGTAGCACTTTAAAATGTGGAAGTAAGTGATGCGTGATGAATAAAATTTCGCTGTGAATCTATAAAAGTTCGTAGAAAACACACAAAACTATGACTTTTTGGTGTCTCCTTTTTTCAAAATGACGAGCAAGCGTTGTATATACACATGTAAGATATTAGTTGAGGTTTCTGGTTCATGTGCGGTAGGTTCTTCAAGGCATGTATGTTTTATGGTATAATGTTCGTTCTTTTCCTACGTATATATAAAATCTGACAAGTGGTGGTATAGTAAATATACGTATCCCTTTCTGAAATTTCAAGATAGGTGGAAAAATACTTTTCTGAATGGTAAGAAAACCCTTCTGGATGGAAAACGCCAGAAAAAATTATTCTCTCTCGGTACGCTCGCTTGCAAAAATATTAAATAATAATATCCCCTCTCGACATGGAATCTTGGCTACGCTTTTGTATATATAATATGTGTACGTACTTATTTGTATATGTATATTGTAGCCGCTTGTGAGTGGAATGTGGTTTGCCTTACCCAACTAGGATCTGTGCCGGTTGAGATGTTTTAGTGGTTACACTGATTTTTAAAATGCGTAACTGTCTGTATAGTGTACATATATATAATATGTACACATATATTGCCGCTAGCTCAATTGTCTGTTCCAAATTGCCGCACTGGCTATATACGAATACTCATAGCATGATGTACGTTACTCTCTGGAGTGGTTGTGTATGATATATTTATATTATGTACATCGTATGGTTGGATTGGTTGGCAGATGCTGAGTGGTTTTTTAGCCACTTACATGCCCACTGGACATTTCATAACAGTGTTTGTATGCATTGTTTTAATGGGGACTAGCGGTGGACGTATATATATTGAATGTACCCAACTTACGCGAACACATATATCTTCGTCATAAACAGATTTTTAGATTTTGCGCCTCTATGACCCAAATTTAGATAAATTTGATACTAACGTTTTGGGCTTAATATACGTGTATATGTCGTAACTTGATGAGCTAATGTTTGCGTAGGCAAATTCAACAAACACATTTTGCTTTCCTCTAGAGAACAATGGGTACATTACATACTGTTATACTTAAAGGGCATATATACCTACTTATATGTTTGTACCACACAACGTAGTACGTAATATGCAGGGTGCAACCGGAATTACAATTTACCGGAACCGGAACCGGAATTTGAAAATTTTACCGGGACCGGAAAGTGAAAAATGCATTTCACCAAAAACTTCATTTTAATCGTATTTTTTGCTCTATTATTTGTGAAACAACCTTAGTCGAACATAGGTATTTATTTTATTTGTTGTATTTTAGATTTTCGTCGTCGACTAAAGTGAAATCCATTATCAATGGCTTATATTCGGAGTACAAGTGGCTTTCAAAAGAGATTCTTAAAAATTAGCGAAGTTAAGAAAACGGCCAAATTATAACACCGGAATTTTTAAATCCGGTAAAAATTTGCCGGAACCGGAACCGGAAGGTCAAAAATGCCGGAACCGTAATTCCGGTTGCACCCTGGTAATATGGTAATTAGATGTGTAGCCCGACCCGAAATGGAAATGTCTGTTACGGTAGTACCGATGAGTTCAATTTGGAGGGCATAATTTTTGAGATTTCTTGCAAGAATAATATATACTTACTGCATTCAAAATTGTAGTGTTGTGTCGTGCATCGATTTTTATAGCCGTCTACAGTTTTGGATACTATAAATATGCGTATTCCTGCAAGAAATCACGAACTGCTCGTAAATGTACTAGAGATGTCCTGGAGCCAGGATTTCACACAGGGCTGGAACCGGGGTCAGAAAAATACACTAAACTTAAAATTTTGTGTCTTATTGTGCTGTATTCGGTTTCTGGCTAAATTGTGCCACGGGACATTTTGCCTAGACATGTGCAGCAAGTTACTGCAGTGCTGTTGTAGGTGTTTACAAACCAGTTCACACAGCAGCAATGTTTTGCTATGTGAACGTGTACATCGGAGGTATATTTATTATTGGTTGGTGGTCGTTTTTTGATTTGTGCTTATTTGTATTCTCTTGAGTTGAGTCACGTACTATGCGAAGCGGTGGTATTTGCAGTAAAGTACATCTAAGGGAGCACAGGGTATTAACAGATTTGCGACTTCTGTTAAAATTACATTCACCATTAGTTATGATTCCGATTAGAAATTTACAATATTGCAACACACGAACTTGTCAGTTCCCATTCCTTGTGAATTCGTTTTAGCACCGGTTTTCATTTAGCATTCGAGCGCATAGGCTTCACATACGTACGTAGTGTTTATCATCGAGCATGTAAATGCGTGTTTATTAGTGCCGATTGATTTATTTGCAGACACTGACGGCGCTCCGCCATACAAATTTGGTTCAGTTAAAACTCGTTAAAGAAACAGCAAATCATGTTTTTCTGATAATGGAAGTAAGTTATCGGTTATTAGCTTGATTTTAACACATACATAGTACATTATTTATGCTTGCGTGGCTCGTGTTTTTGCTGTTTTGTTCTAATAACTGATGGGGTGCGATGCATTGCTGGCGTTTTACAGTTTTTCAATGGCGGGATAATTGAAAGATTTTCGTATATAGTGTACTGTCGCAATTTTGGTTGTGATTACAATCCAGAACCTGTTTTAGTTAAACCACACACTGTAATTGGAGTTTTAACTTAAACATTGATACTTTTGTTTAGCCTTAGGAATAGGTCAAGTGTTTGATTTTCATGATTATTCAACTAACCTTACTTTTGGTTCCAATAAGAATATAAATATAAAATGTTCTAGTACTGTAACAATGGTGACCTTGCCGATTATATGAACGCTAAAGGAACACTGAGCGAAGACACTATTAGACTGTTTACCATTCAGCTAGGTGAGTTTTGGTTTGGTTATGTTACATTTTCATTTTTTATCTTCTTTAGGCGCGACCGATATCTGGGGCGCTAAATTAGGTGTTTTGGTGATGACATATTTATCACTATGTAGCATTATCTGGTTTTAAAAGTGATTCAAATAATCGTGCAGAGCTGTTTTTGAGGCTACAACGCGTGAGTGTCTTGTTTTTAAAACTCGAACTGATGTTTGCGCTTTTGGGTAGTAAACTAATCAGTCTGAAACTCTAAAATGTTTTTGTTGCGAGTCAGAATTGATAAACGAATATTTTAGCTCGAGCTGTCGAAGCAATGCATTCGAAAGTTATTGTCCATCGTGATTTGAAACCACAAAACATCTTACTGAATAATCTAAGCTCGAGGCCTAATCCTGCTCCGCAACACATTTTGCTGAAAATAGGTGAGTAATACTATTCGTTGACTTGATTCGTAGTATTTGGGGAAAGTGGATTGCTAGAACGTATTAGTGATATATTTTTGTTCATTGATTTCACAATATTTCAGACAAAGGTAAAACATATGGATAATATGAAACTTTGAAATTGATATTTTACTAAACAATGTTGTCCTCTTGGCTAAACACATTTGTTTTGTTCTTGTGAACTAAGTATTAACTGCTTAACATTTTGTTCATGTTTAAGCGGATTTTGGGTTCGCGCGCGTGCTAGAAACTGGTGCAATGGCCGCAACATTATGCGGGTCTCCGATGTATATGGTACGCATATTTTGGTATACCTGATATTAAACTTATTTGATCATGGTTACATTGTTATTACAATATTTATCTTTAAAGTATAATTTTTGTTTACACCTATTGCGCATCATTTTCGCTAATTTGATGTGTTAATAATTAGTTCGAACCGTCTGTGATTTTTTTTGGAATTGTCACTTTCAATTGTGAATTTTTGACATTTGCCTTGATAAGGTACGATTTTAGTACGTATGTATTTAAGGCTCCTGAAGTCATTATGTCGCAAAAGTACGATGGGAAGGCTGATTTGTGGTCACTTGGTACAATATTGTTTCAATGCCTTACAGGAAAAGCACCGTTTCAGGTAGTAATTGATAATAGTATGATTTTTGTTTCGGCTGTTGTTTATAATAAGGTCTGACTGATTTGTTTAAATTGTGGCACGTATTTAAGGGTAGACGTCATCATTGTTTATCATAATTTCCTATATTGTGTATATATTTCTGCTGTAAATTGCACATATACCTGTAGTAATAGAAATATTTTATATTTTTCAGGCGCAAACACCTCAAGAACTAAAGAGATTTTATGAGCGTAACAAAGAACTGCGACCGAAGTGCGTTAGTTTCTTATTGATTAATTGCATTGTGCCTGACGCAACTCTTAACCTTAAACGATTAAAAATGCAGATGTTGAAATTAATTATCCAGGCTTGCAGGTTTATTATTAACTTATTGACCACACCACATTACAATTCCGGTTAAATTCGCTGTTCCGATACCGAATCCGATTCTGGTATAATCCAGATCCGGTTTGCACCCTGCTTATGGGCAACTTTTAAAACTGGTTTAATACACAGATTTTGGCTTGCTTGTTTTAGCATCCCAGAAAGAACGTCACCGAATCTGAAAGACTTGTTGTACCGTTTGTTACGGCGCAATTCACAAGATCGCATTGAATTTAGTAAGTTGCAAATTCCCGCACCATTTGGGATTCACGTTGAGAATTTGATTTGAAGACTGATGATTTTATCATTACTGTTTTTATTGGTAATTGTCAGGAAAGTAATATAATATTATCGAACTGGATTCTGTTGAAAGTGGCAGAATTTAGGATAGGAAGCGCATTATAGCAACCCGTTAAGTGCTTTAATGCTGAATGTGAACATTTCTTCTGTATGTTTCAGATTATTTCTTCAAACATCCATTCCTGTCTGATGTATCCGGTAAGAACCAGAGAACGACTCTGTCTGTTGGTTTAAACTTTGTCGGATTTAGTGCTTAGAACATCTTGTATGACTCTGGCTTTAACAATAGAAGTTGTAGCGATCGCCAATGAATTTCATTCACTACTGTGTATATTGTATGCTAAATCTACACCATTCTTATTTGATTTTGTATTTTTCCGTCTTTAAAGTTTCATGCTCATGTTTCTACAATCGAACGCAGCTTGTTTATTTACATTTTCTCATCAATGGTGAATATTTTAGGGTCTTCAGAAAACGCCATTCCTTTGGCTTCAATTAGTTCTTCTCGTCCACATCCACTGAGACCCGCTGATTCTAGAGTAAGTGTTTACAAAGTGCATGTTATACTTTATTTTTTGCTATCCTAAATTATTTAATTTTCAAACATGCAGTCACTATTTTTTAATAAAAATCAGCAGTTAAAAATAATTGTACGGTTTTGTAGTGTTCTAAAACAAAGGAAATACTATTGTTTCGCTATTTTCAATTTTGTGAAACTAGCTCTACTGTTTTGTGTACCTGTAATTGTACAAAACAAATTATCGTAATTTGCGCATAGCATTTTTCTGTTATCACGTATTATTTCTAAATTTGAATATTCTAGCTTCGTGAAATAGCCACAGCTGCGCAAGGTGGTGGAGTAGAAGGCGCAGGGCGAAACCTTCGTGACAGCGAAACTGGTCGGAAAATTGGCCAGGATCGGTTGGCAGCGTATCGTGTTTCAGCGTCCCCAACAGCGGTTACATCCAAACCTGTGTCTAATGAAGTTGGGGACATTGCTCCGAACCGCGAAGCGTCCAACAGTCCGCTGGGTGTAGTGAACCGGGTACCAAGACCTGTTAATCAACCGGGCGGCCTTGTTCAAAGAAATGATATTCCTGGTCAGGTTGAGCGATGGCGTACGCATCAAAGCAATGCTACTCCAGCTACAACGACACAGTTGAATGCAGCTGATACAAATGATATTGAAGCGGATTATGTTGTGGTTCCGGCGGCTAATAATCATATACAAGCTGGGCACGGAGCAGGTGCTATTAACGAAACTGAAAAAGTTGGCGATGCCGCAAGGCAAGTTTAGATGATTCACTATATGACAAATGTGTCGGAGACGTTTTAGTTGAATATTTTTGAGGTATAGTTTCTTAAAGGTGTTGCGACTTTAGGTATAGACCAAATGTAGTTTTCTGTTGAAAAAATCACACCCAAACAATACATGGAGTAGCTGTTATTAATACTGCAAAAGGAGGCGAGATCACATGGTAAGTTTAAGTGATGTCCTTGTGTACAGGGTGCGACCGGATATTAATTTACCAGATACCGGAACCGGATACGGATATTGAATTTTTTACCGGAACAGGAACCGGATACCGGATATTGTATATATTAAAATAATTTATGTTTCGCTGTATTTTTAGCGTGCTCAAGGTTTTCGTCTGTTATAAACTTTATAATAGCTGCTGATATACTGAAATAATACAAAAACGCGTTTAACTCTCGCTCGCTTAAGTTAAAAATAGATAAAACGTATCGAAACTTTAACTTCTTGAATTGCCCAGAAATGTAATCACAGCCAGATAATAAAGACGCTTACATGTAAAAAGCAATTTTATTATATTCGGTACAACAACCGTAAATATCCGGTAGGTTTATACCGGAACCGGATACGGATATCAGTTTTTGCCGGATAATAAACCGGAACCGGATTTGTTAGTTTTGTTTTGCTCGGTGTTAAGAGTCGGAACGTGCTCTTAATCTTTTGTTTTTGAATTGTATTGTATATCGAAAATATGCTGAAGTTTTGAACCTTTGTGTATTTTCGGACCGTTTTACACCGACTGATTGGTCATTGTGTTTTAAGATAATTTTAGGACAATGTCTCGGTCGCCGTCGAAAGCAAAACGTCAGCAACAAGCACAACAGACAACAAATCAGTCACAGCAGCCGCTGGGCAACGTGCGGAAAGGTTCTCGAACACAGCCGGTCCCAGTCCCGGGACAAGCCGAAACTTATGCGCATATGGAACAAGAACGAAAGCGGCGTGGAAGCAACGCTACAGGCGTTGGTGGAGAACATCAGGTTAGTAGCTGCCATAGTTTGTATTGTGTAACGTTTTTAGTCCTTGTTGTAAACATATATTTGTATGCTTGCTTTTGGTCCTATTCCGTGCTAGAGTTGACACAGGGCCATGATTTTCAGCGGGGTCGAAGCCCAAGACCCCGGTATTTTCAAACTGACGAACTCCAGCAAGTGCCGATTTCAAAATTGACCCAGAAAGAAACTGGTAAGCTACAAGACCGATCACCAAATTGCGATAAGTGATACACATACTTGAGAATAGGAGCATGATTTCGAAATGAATTTGTAGTTTCGCCTCGTTATAGATTGAAATTCTTTATTTAATTACGTAAGTACAACACATTTGCGATATAACGTATGGTTTAGCGCTGTTCAATTGTACAGAAGTACTACTGTTAAGAAATTTCTTGTTATATAAAGTTGTTGGCAAGCGCGGCAAGAATGTAGACCAGTGAGAAATGCTCAGAGCTGCATTTTCAACGCTGTGTTGTTTTTCTAGACTGATGATATAGATTTGTGCAAACGAGACACAACAGGAACGGAACATCCAACATGTGATAAACAGCAGATTGATTCAACGCACGTTCGTGACGGGCAAATAATTCAAGGACCTCCAATTAATGTTGCTGATATTCCGCCTCCGGGTGTCAAATTTATCGTGGGGACTCCGCCAACTGCGTACGCATTTTGCGCACCAAGCAGCTTAGAACCACCATCACCGCAGCAACAGCCTCTTATGCCACTTTATATTTCCAGCTCACCTGTGCGTAATTCCTCAGTTCCGGCTGCAGGCTACACTGGCGCTCCCACTGTTAAAAAGCAACCGTTGTCTCCAACACAAGAAGTCGACGAATTCAATCAAAACATCACGGTTAAAAATGATCTCACAGCTAAAAATTCCGGTACGAGGACTTTGTTAAGGTCATCCAGCTAACCATGCAGAACCGGTTTAACATTTTAAATGAATAATGTCAGCTTTGTTTGTGGCATTTTTTACGTTTTTATCTGCTTTCTCAGATTGATATATTTAAACAATGAGACGAACTTTTTGAAAACAAACAAACTTTATTTGTTTGTGTTTGGTTAGATTAATCACTGCGATTGAGTGGCTGGACTGACTTTGCGGTCAATGCTGTTGTTTTTTCAGGAATGAAACACAGCGGTAATCGTGTGGAAGTACCGAAAACTATATTTGCACCGAAAGCGTACGATAGTGATAACGATATTTACGATGAAGATGACGAGTCTGATTGGCCCGATGCCAATAGTAAACCACAGCGGATGCCGTTTACAATTGGCACACCGCCAAGTGTAGATTCCCGTCGCGGGTCGTTCAATCAGCCGCAAGCCATGGGTAAAATTTTGACATTTTAGAATAGCTTTCAAAGCTATGTTTAAATAGTATTAATCGGTTGGTTTAATTTGGTGTAATGGTTGGTTATAAATACTGATATGTTGCTATTATGTTTAACGGACGGTATTGTACCTAAAGTCACAGTGGTGGTCTGTAAAGCGTGGAAGGTTATAACATCCTACACTCATGCCTGAGTAAATCACCTGGAAAACTCGTATTTTTATGGATTGCACTGAATCTATGCGCTGAAACTTTAAGCATCAAAAACTTGTAAAGCTAAATATTGACTTCTGGTACGTATATTGTATCAAACGGTGTGGTGGAACTGAATCAACGATTTGCGAATCCGAAACTTGCATTTTGCAAATTTCCTATATAAGATAATTAATAATTTTGCGATTATTGGGCGTATTTCGAAATTTTTCTCGGAATTCTTGTTCAGCAGTAATTTCTGCAAAGATTCAATTGCTGTCCCTGTTCCCGTATTCAAAGATGCGGGAACCGGAACTGTTACGGTTTTGAGGCAAATTGTTCATAATCATTAATGTAGTTAGTATTTTGAGATATTACACTCAAGGACAGAGAACGGTCGAATAATCTGTCCAAATTGTCTAACATTTGTGGTTCCGGGTTTTACATTCGGCTTGTTTACACTAAAAATCAAACTACCAATGTTTGCCGAATCATCTGACTCCGAACATTTGCAGCTACCTTTTTATCCAGTTTGTCTATACATTCAACAGACATTTCAAACCAAAGTCAAGAAATGCAAAGTGTTACGTCGGAAGATGTTTTACCCGAACTGAACTCAAAAGCCCAACAGTGTTCGGTGCAAGAAGGTGATACAGGAACTATTATGGCGACAAAATATGTACAGCCACAACTCACAAGTAATGACCACTGCTTATTAAATTTTGATGGATTGATTGTAGCCACCACAAGAAACTGAATTGACTTGGGTTACCTTTGTTCAAAGTGCTATTATGACTTTAAAAGCCCACGTAAATCGCGCCGTACGGTTGAAGTTGAAATAAAACTAGATGTTCAGAATTGCGCTTTATCAGACATTTGCGGCAGACCCACCTACGTCCGAGCGACTGCAGTGCAGTTTCATTTTCAAACAGGTTTTCGAAATATATTTTCTGCTGATTTATGCGTAGAGTGTAGTGCAAAAAATATTAAAAATTTGTTTGGTTTAAATAATCGTATTGCGTCGCATCGCAACCCGATGGATCTGACTGTATCGTGCTGTTTTTAAGGCTTTGAAATTGGAGCATCTCAACGTTCGCGAAACAGCGACTGCAACAATTCAGCTGCGTTTGGTCCTCCGCCATCGTTACAACCGGAAACGCTATTGGATGTTAGTTATTTAAATTAGTTGGTTTTGTTCCAACTATGGAATATTGTTTTGTGTCGGTACTGCTCCAGTTGTATATATATATTTTTCTAAAATGGCATGTAATACGCTAAGATTTTAAATGGTGTTGGTTGTTCCCATTCGACTAACGCATTTGAAAATTGCGCCATAAATATTTCAACAGGCGCTATATTAAATGCTACCATTTAGCGTTGTTAGGCGGCGTGCCGCATTGCACTTGAATAAATTGTCATATAGAAACCGACGGCTTAGGATGTACATTTGTAAATGAAAAGTTTTTGACGAGTGGCACCGCACAAGTATATTGCCGCGCTTACTGTTACATTTTCATTTGTCATAAGTGGTCCTGTGGCGATACTGAGGACTGGGCTCATTTGCCGCGCTTACTGTTACATTTTCATTTGTCATAAGTTGTCCTGTGGCGATACCGCGAACTGAACTCATGGAAAGCATTTGTTAGGACAGCTCTAATGTCGTGCTTCTATTTCACTAGTGTACGGTCACTTTTGCAGAAAGAGCATAATCTTACGCTTTCACGGCTGCAGTATACGCTGGAGTTGGTGGAATGTTTGATTGCGATGGCACACAGCCGGTCTAGTCCTTTGTCGGCAATGCTTAGTCAGTCAAAAAAGGTAATGCAACGCTTGAGTGTAACAGTTTTAATTGTTTTTGAATGGTTTAGTCGCGTGAGTAACATATAGCTTCTATATACGGATATTTTCTGTCCCTCCCATTTATAGCGGCATATCGTGATGACTTAAAGGACTTTACAGCTTTATTAGCAGTGTGGTAATAAGTTCCAGTTATACATGCTGTCAGGTGATCGTTGTTGCAGTAAACTTGTAATAGGTATCAGTAAGCTTTATCGATATTCTTTTATGTTTTGTTTTAGCTTCCTGGGGCTGATACAACATCGCAATTATCCGACGCTTACAGGTACTTAATTCCTTAGATTTTCTAACTGCTATGATACTTTGTTGTTGTAAACGCTTGTTTTAATTGAACGGCTAAATTTTTAAAAATGTTATTAAGCACCGAGTGGCCTCATACTTTAACCAATCAAAACGCTTTTGTTTTTTCTATTCCAATTTTTTCTGGAATAAATAACGTAAGTTGAAATTTAGCATTTACTAACCTCAATTTTCCGGAAGCAGGCCCCTTAACTCAATTTAAAAGAGGAACCAGGGGATGAGCACGAGGAAGATAAACATTTGACCCAACTTTTGAAACTTGAAATATAATACAAGTTACAAATATGAAAAAGACTCGGATACAAATTCTTCGGCGTATTGTTCGAACGTATTAAAGCTGAACGCGTCTGTTTAAGGCGAGCTGAACAATTGGTGATATACGTTCGTGCGCTTCATTTGCTTTCATCGGCACTACAGTTGGCCCAGCAGGAAGTCGGAACGAAACGACTGTACCCATCTGAAACAGTGAAACAGGGTTTGTTTTTAAACTAAGTTGTGCTTTCAAGCTCTATTATGTGGCGTTTCGTACAGTTGAAATGAAAATGTCAGTGTGATGCTAACCGCAAGGGGACTGATACTGGCGTACGGTGACTTGCCGCGATTGATGGCGCCGTATGATATTAATTTTTTTAAAAATGTGTAGCGCCATCCTTACTCCAATAATTATATATATTTAGCTGAGATATAAGCAATATCCTTCATGTGGACCGGTAGAAAGTAGCGAGTTGACTTTGTTGTTTTGAAGAAGGTATATAGACAGTCCGTTGACTGTGTATTGTATGCAACGACTTTCAGTACTCAACGGACTAAACGACTTGTATCATACGTGTTTGACGCGAAGTCAAGAATTGAGTAGTTTGGGCATTCCAACTGGTTTGGGCATGGATCCGAAACATACTGTGATCACTGCGGAGCGCATCATGTATAATCACGCTCTTGAATTGGTAAGCATTTGCTGTTTTAAGTAATTAGACAACACAGAAATATGCTGATATGAATAAGTTATGTTTGAATTGTGTTACGAGCAGTGTTTTATCCATCATCCTTTAGCGATAGTTTCTAAAAACTCTGCTTAATCAAAAGTTTTTTTACTATATCGGCTAAAACGTTTTTGGGCCGCTGGAAATCCTTTGATTTATATCGTGCTTATGTAGTTAGGGCAATGTCAAAATTTTTGGCTCTGTACCAACGCAGGAATGCCATTGTTGCTTAATGTTTCAGTGCCAGCAAGCAGCGCTAGACGAATTATTTGGAAATCCTCAGCAGGTAAGCATTGAAAAACCACAAACTGTAACATATGAAAACTTTAGTTTTGTAGTCACCGATTGATGCTAAGGGTATATACGGATCTTGAAGTTAGGATGCTAGTTCACTTCTTCCCCCGCTCGCGGTATAAATCTTCACCCCGCTTAATTTTCCCCCCGGACCAATTAACTAAAATAATTCTTCCCCTGTATGTTTTCCCTGACACTAGCCATGGTTGATTTTTTCCTCTATTGGATTCCATCCCAACGAACCGACATCTTCCTAAACAGTTACACAGTTATTGTCAGAATAATTCTAAAACTATTCTACAGCAATTTACATTTTAACCCTTGATTGCACTCTCGTAGTTATTTCCACCCGAATGATTCAAGCAAATCTTTTTCCTTCAAAACCATCGACCCTCCTAATGTTACGGATCGAAAAAATTGTTACCGTTACCTTCCGGGGAATCTGCTGTCGAATGCACAAAAATTGTATTGGAAAGAAATGCGGCAGTGGCAGGAATTTCTCACTCAGTTGCCCATGTACCTAACTTCGCCATACTACCCTATTTGAAGTAATCATTCCTGTCTCTATTAGTTAATCTCTCGACATTGTCAGCAATTTTGTTACACATCTATTGGACCATTTTTACGAATATCCTCGTGATAGGGTTCAGTGCCAGATATAGTGAAACTTATGGAACAAAAAAGCAATTACCATACTTTTCTATAGACTGTGTTTTCTTAGTTAAGCTGGCCGTTTTCATTGTGTGCTTCTGAGTGACTATTTCATCAACAGCGATTTCTGAAGCGTTGCGTTTTAAACCGTTCTACCAAGCCTTGGGACTGTGGATGATACGTCGACAATGTTCACATTTCAACTTTATCAACCTTGTAAAGTCTTTCCAATGTTTCGTTGACAAAACCGCGGCCCTAATCATGAGATAGAACTGCAGGGAAACCTTTGTCCGGAATAATTTTATGTATAGCATCCGCCACTGAGGCCGCTGAGTTGTCCCTGAGTGGCACAGCCTCTAACCATTTAAAAAGCAGATCTACTAATGCGATAATGTAGTTGTAGCCCTTACAGTACATGCATTTTGATAAGATCCACGTTTACGTTATGCCAGATTCCTGTTACTGGTATGGGTTGAAGAGGTGCATTGGTTTTATCGAATGCAGTTTTATTTCGCTGACATTGATCACATGAGCGGACGTAGGCCGCAACATCGCAAAGAATTCTGTCCCAAAAATATTTCTTCTCCTCAACAGCTGCAAGCGTGCGATCTGCGATCGTTATGAAACTGTTACGTTTGCGCATCTTTGATGATTTGACTTATTCTTGATCTCCAGATTTTGTTTCTAGATTAGGCTGAACTATTTGCTACGAGAGCTCGACTTGGAGAAAATATCTCGAGCGAAGCGAGTGAAAAGCTAAAATTTCAGTTAAAACCCCCATTTTTTTCTTTTTTGCGTAAAAAATACAGGATTTTTATTCTATATAAATTGGAGTTCAACAAAATTCCACAATACTGATCGCCTAGCTAATGCGTTGGAATTGCACACAACATTTCATACAAATGTGCCTGAAGATTGCAGTATATGTGTATATAATGTATATTACGAACACATCGGTGGGGAATATATTAGCCAGACAGTTTCTAAATTTATTGAAAGATGTTAAACGAAAGGTTGGGGAGGAATTAATCAGGTATACTTTAACCGGGGAAATTATACAGGGGAAGAATTAAACCGTGACTTTATTGGAGGAAATTAAACCGGCAGGTGTGGAAGAATTAAACTGGTTTCATTCTTCCGGGTGAAGAATTAAGCCACCACACCAGCAAACTGTGTTGGTCAAGTATCTGACCGGTTAGCATACTCATTTTTGACTAAGCATTTTTATAACCTTAATTGAAATCGAATAGGAGTAAAAAATTTAATGCGACGTGTGTAGTATTTTCGTTTGAACATATGAAAAAAATTACTGTTAAAATTGTTTTGTTCAGTGCTGTCAACGTTACCATATGGCGTTTGTGCTTCTACACTGTTTACAACAACAAGTTACTAATGATGACGACAAATCTGTGTTACTTAAATGTAAGTTATCTGTATAAGATTGCTGTTTGAAGCGTTCTGAATACAATTTTGCGAACATTTTGCAATTAGCGTAACACTTTACGCTTATTAAATACTGTAACTAGTTTAGCATTAATGTCTGTGGCACCTATCTGCAGTCGATTTAATCACTCTTTGTATGTTATTCTATGTGTTAAGTTGTAAATAATTTTTGACGATTCAAATAACAGTACCCTTTATGTATTGCTTAGTCCGGCAAAGCGCAACGCGTGCTGCGTTTATCGATTCTTGGCGATGCCAAGATTGGATAATCGGTCTTATGCAAGTGTATGCTACTTTAGCGTGCTTTTAATGACACAAAAAGTATATACGAGTTATTTGTTTGTGGCAGACCACTCAAATTGTTGTGGCTGACGTTACTTTGGCCGTAATATTTGCCGGTAAATGTATGAACAGGGCAAGTTTGGACACGCTGCATGTATATATAATTATGTTTCGAATGTAAAATATAGAAAATAGATCAATTTTATCCCTCATAAATGGGTGGTATACAGACAAAACGCAACAGTTTACTAGATATGTTTCAGATAAAGACGCGGTTAATAGACGATTGGGAATTTTATCAAAACAAGGATATGGTCAGTATGTTGTTGCCGAAGAGTTTGAATGAAAATATATGTTTTTTGTTGCTATGTGAAAAATATCTTTCACTTTGGTGATTTTATTTAAACAAAATTTGTAATTTGTTTACATCGTTTTGGGCTTATTGTCCGGAGTCCTGTCTTCTCTACTAGCGCTAACGAAGTTTTGCACCTTCCTCCAAGTTACTATTTATTGTCTTATACCTCGGAGTCAATCATCGCTGACCACTAATTTTTAGTCGCCATGGGCAAATTCAAAAACTTACGCCCCAAGGGAAAATTTGCTTTTTTTCTAAAAACTATGTCTTGTGTCAAAATCAAATTGGTCAAAACTGATACAGACATTAGTGGCCAATTTGACGATTGACACAAAACTTAAGGCGCCAATTCGATAATCTAGGCGCCATGGGCCTGGATTGGCACGAAGAAGAAACACTGTTGTGCTCTGGCAGTTTAACATGTTACTAAAAATTAGTGCAAAACAAGATGTTCAAGAGTTTGATGTCCAAATATGTCCGTCTTGATAAGTTTTCAACGCATTGTAGCTTTAAAGAGAAGATAGCAACATTTTTGGCTATCGTATACTTTCCCACTCATTTAAGGCTAAGGATTAAGCCTAAGTCTAAATGTGTAGGGAAGTGTACAAAAGCGTAATAATTTGTGTATACGTTACCGCCATTTCTATAAAGAAGTAATGGTAAATATTGAAAAGTTATCTGTGTTCTTTGTGTGTGAAATACGACTATGTATTCAGTTAAATAATGTATGCTCGCCATATGTTTGATTTTTTTGTAACTTTTAACCAATTATATATGTTATACCAGTTGCTTTAATCTTTATCTCGCGCTGGTGTACAGATTTGTTTTTATAGGGACAACGTTTTTTGAAAATAACGCAGTCTACGAGCAAGGCGTTAGCGAGTTTGTAAAACATTTCGTAATTCGAGCACGACATTTTTACCGGATCAAAATTGTCTGTATACATCAGAAAGATGCTAATTTGTTCAATTATTTATCATGTTCTTTAACAGCTGAATGTGATATTACATTATGTTGTAATATGGTATATGTGTGAAACGTTTTGTGGTGCTTGCATACTTCGTAGCATAATGATAATTGAATGGAAACGGACCGGTAATTTGTAGGTCGTGGGTTCGAGCCACATCATATCCACAGCAAAGTTTTCGTCAAAAGGTTTATTGTGGACAGGTACTATTTAACCTAGAATTATTACTAACGCAAAGTTTTTTGTTTTATGTTAAACAGAAATTCTTCCATTTTTCATACGTGTATAATATATTTGTATGTCAGCATGTCAGAATAGCGACAAAGTTTAGGCGGTTTTTAATGATGAAATTGGATAAATTTAGCAATTTAATATCGAAAATATGAGCGTTTCTCATAGATGTCAACAATACTATTCATTGCTATGCTAGCATAATATTTCATCTTGATAAAAATTGGTTTCCTTGAATTTTAACCAACGTTGTAACACTGCAATAATACTGAACTGACGTATATATTATATATGAATATTGAAAATGATGTATATATTTTGTAAAATATGGTTGTGTATAGCTAATAATAACTAAAGAATGCAAATGCAAAGCTTGTCGCTAAGGAAATTTAAGTAATTTAGTTTGTTTCGAAAATATAAGTCTAAGACTGCATTTAAATATCGACTTATATTACCAGTCATGTAGTATATATAAATGTTTTACAATTTTGAAAAATAATAACGTTGCACAAGTGTGATTTAAATGGAACTGCAATCGTTATGTTTATGTATACTTTTTGAATATCACTTTTGCTACGTAGGTATTCTTGAACCTGGACAGCAACACAATGGCTTACATAGAAAAACGAGTGGTTTTTCCAAATTTTTAAGAATGATAAACGTGACAAAATCAAATAATGCAGGCATACATATTTTCAAGCTGGCTTTGCTTGTTAAATTTGAGCATGTGCGTATGTCTTTGCCCTCGCAAATGAATTACTCACTATGCTCCTAAACGTAAATCTATATGTATATATTCGTATTATCTTCAATTGTGATGTACTTTCTTGTGTTGTATATTTCTGTAATTATAAAAATCATATTGCATTGTGATTTTATGCGCATATACCACTTGTATACGGAGGAAATGTCGATATGAGTATGTTTGTTGTTCCAGCAGCTTAGCCTCGCATTTCACACTTAAAATAGTGTTAACTATCAATAACAATATAAAAATATATAAATTATAGTTATTTTTATTCAACGATGTAAAAAGGTAAGTTTAAATTGAAGAATGATGTATTTAGTATATATTCATGTTTAATTGAAGATTATATTTCTGGAAGCTAAACGGATTCCAATTCTGACTATATTTTCTGCATATAAATTTCTAGTTTGTTTTGTGATGTTATAGTGCTCGTTTCGTACATTTGTGGTTTACTTTATTTATTTTATGATTTATGTATTGTTTTCCCTGTGTTAGTTTTGGACGTAATGTTCCAAATAACTTAAGCGTCCGCCCGAATGTTTTAATTGCGTTTTTATTTCCAAATTTAAAAGTTTGGTGGAGAAATATTGATACTTATATAAATATAACATGTTTCCGCTCGTGTACCTGGATTAACACTAATTTTACAACATGGAAGTATCAACAAAATGTCGCGTGACGCGATATGATAAACACGGTACTGTACTCCCAGGTACCTGCTTACGCAAAAACTACATAAAATTTGAAGTTTAGTGTAATTTCCTGGCCCCGGCCCTGGGTAAAATCCTGGCCCCGGCCCTGGGTAAAATCCTGGCCCCGTGAGATCTCTAGTACATAACCGAGCAGTTTCATTCCATTATTGCTTGGTATATATGTCCGGAACTCTGAAAGACATGAATTGATGATCTGGTTTAACTCTTTACGCGTGAATGCAAGTAAAGTTGAAGCATGTTTTCAAGTTAAGTGTTGTACCAAGAACTCGAGGTTGCAGCAGTCCGTAGAAAACCATATCAATGCAATATGGGATAGATGCATTGTTACATTTTTGACCAATGTATACTCCAGGGCCGTAACAGTATAGCAAAAAATATTTCTAAGCCTAAACGTAGGTGGAAGCCTATACATAAACCTAAGAAGACAAAGCAAAAAATTGTCTAAAACTTGCATGCTTACTATATTGCAGTCTCGCGAAAAAAACGACTGGCCCCTGATCTATCTATGGCCCCTTTTTAAATCCGAATCTGGTAAAAAGTATTGTTTCGCGAAAGTAAATTTGACATCGTGTTTGCAAAGGAGTGCGAGCGGTTTAGTCGTTGTTGAAGTCTGACCAGAAGAGTTTCATTGTTCTGCCCATTTATGCAGTAAAAACCTTTGTAAAAACTGGAAATGGTTTCAGCTGGATACTTTATGGCTTGACTAAAAAGTATATAATATATCCTAAGGTATAAGCGGATGTGCTGGTTGCGGTGGAATATCGACCGGTTTTTCTAGGTAATTTTGACAAAGTTTCGAGCGATTTCGGCAGCGAAGTTTTTTGAATATGCTGTATGCAAATTGGGGTTCACGTTATATCTGCGGGCAGCCAGGAACACGTTTTTTAATATTACCATAGCGGGTAACTAGAGAGGGATTTTGGTAAGGATTTTTGTACCCGAACCGCGCTTTACGCAGGCAAATATGATTTTTTACCTACGCTGAAAAGGTTTAGCCTCAACCCCCCTTTTACCCGCGTCTCACCTGAATAAAGCACATAACTTTTGCTTCTTTAACGCTCACTGATGCGGGGTTCACGTTTGGGGCAGCCTGGAATACGTTTTGTCCCTATTACAATAGCGGGCAACATTTTGTCTGCACGTTGATCCGCTATAAAATTCAAAAAATTTGAATTGTCTGCTATCCTGATGTGACATTCACTGTTTGTAGTGCAACAGCGTATGATATTCCAAATATTGTCTGCCAATATCATATGACGTGTTTGAAAAATGCACATTTTGGGAAAATTTTCGCCAGAAACCAAAACGTAGAATCTATTCAGCTTTCGAAATTATTTAATGCTACATTGTCTAACTTTTTACTGTTTTATTAGTGTGCAAAAACCACTGTCCTGCACAATATCGCATGATATTTAGTAGAATTTTGGAATATCATGATATTCGCATAAATGTCCCGCGGTATCATGTGATATATGGCTATTTGTATACGATGGTCGCACGAGATCTGTGATTTGTATGCCAATATCATGTGACATTCACATTTTGTCGTATTACCATGCTATTTAGTTCGCAAAATTTAATGATGACGTCGAATCAACATGGGACAAAACGTGTTCCGAGTTGCCCCAGTTATAACGCTAATTAGAGTCCATAAATGTCAATTAACCCTAATTGTAGCGCATAAATGACTCCAGGACCAAATAATTTGAGTTCGAAACTTTGAAGCGTACTTAAATTTTTAAAGTACATTCCTAAGTATAACCTTGTATTATCACTCAAGCTATTGACACAAGACAAATAAACGTTTAATTCAACGGATAATTGCAGTACCGGATACGTATCAGTAACGAAGGGCGGCGGAGCGTGGGTTAAAATAAATAACAGTCCGTAACCAAATAACAAGGGAAGAATACCCTCTGGAGAGTACAAATAAATATCAGTCTCTTCCTCTTATTCTGGTCACTACAGTACAACCGGCAGTCTGGCTCCGGCAGAAAATCGTCGGATGGCTCCGATAGACTACTTTGCCGAAATTTTCACCCGTCATAATGGAAAAATAACATCGGTGTAAAGCTTTCCCTCTCGACTTTTATGAGATGCAAAAAAATGAAATGTTTATAAAGCAAGGTTATTCAGAATGGTCCATCATAAAGCTCAGGGATTCAGTTTTGTACGAATTTGAGATTTTTTAAACAGGAAACTTAAAACAATTTTTCGACATATAGTAAACTGTCCTAAACTTGACACTTTCCTTGAGTTGACACTACTTAGTTTAACCGATGCTTTTTACCGTAAACCATGTAGTTTTCAACAGCGTTGCCATGTCAACGTGACAAGTCAAGATTTTTCATTTCGTTTGCACAAGATCAAATTTGATTGCTTGCTTTTTTCACTTAGGCACCGCTATAGCTTGCTAATCTGTTCCGCGGCAAATATTACGTGTTTTTTGATTTTTAACAGAAAGTATCGAATGCTAAGGTATGTTTGCCAGCTATGATGGTTTATTTTATGTTTAAATAATAAAGTGTGGTATCATTTTAAAGCTCTCGACACAAAGAATACGAAGCTGCATTTTTTGAGCTATTATATTGCTCTAGTAACTGAATAATAAAGCATACGAAAAATAATCATTTTAGCTTAAAGTTGACACACCAAATTTCACGATTTTGCCTTGATTTAACACTTTGTCTTAAAGTTGACACTATGGCATAAACTTTAAAAGCGTGTCTTGCGTATGCTGCCAACCGTCTTAAACATAAACTGGCGTTGCGTACGTCATATTTCAGCGGTTTTGTCTTAAAAGAAAGCCGATATTTGCTTTTTTAACTTGTTAAGACGATGGCTCGTGTTAAATATGCACACCGTTCTGCCAGTCGCGGATTGCCTAGAGCTACCAAGACAGTGCACAAGAAAAGCCGTAAACAAAGGCAGTCAGATGTTCGTTCTCATTCAAGCACCACAACTCAGGACCAAGGCACATCAATTACTCCACCAAAAAAGGATAAAGCAGAGCACGAGGAAAAGATTCAGTTGGCGTTAAAAGAGCTAAAGCAAACCATACAAACTAAATTTCCACAGTTCCCTGGCGATACGGAGGAGTCTCGAATTGAAGCATTAGGTTTGGCCCGACAGTACATTAGCTTACAAACCATTGGTCTAGTGATCATTGCATTCAAGTATTCATATGTAAACCGTCAATTAGCTTCCTAACCGTGGGACGATGGCATTGAATTTGAGAGTTAAATCAGTGATGCCATCCTTTAGTTTTGTTATTAGCACGAGCTCCCCCGCTTATCACAATTTCAAAGCAATTCCGCAACTGTACCGGAAACCGGAGCTGTTGCACATGACACCTGTGTACGTCATTTCAAAATATTGCGCAAGGTCCATTGCCTGTGCCGAAAAGTCTTCCATTAAAACAAAAGCGGTCTTTTCTTCGGACGGCGTTTTGTCCGAACGGCCTTTTGTCCACGCGGTCTTTTGTGCAGACGGCGTTTTATCCGGACGGCCTGTTGTCCGGACGGCCTTTCGTACGGACGGCCTTTGTTCAGACGGCCTTTTGTCCAGGCGTTTTTTGCCTGGTGGCAATCTCTCCGGCGTCGCTTGTCCGCCGGCCTGTTGTCCGGTCACTGCGTAAGGTACTTGAAATAAATCAGGAAACAAGGTGCATTAGCAAAAGCTTGTTTAAGACCAACGTACGTCTTACTGATTAGTAGCCGATATAGATATGTCTAGACAAAAAAAGGCTAGCGCATACATAAACATTGTGAACAAAGCGCTTTTGCGATATTATTATTGAGCATACGGAAAATGAATCACTTATCATTCTTCACAAACCTTTGGTATTTTGCGAGTGCTTGTATTCCAGCCATGACTTTATATATTAATAGTACACTGTTGGTAAAATGCACCAAAAGCCAGAAGCTTTTTGCTAACGGCGGCGTTAACCATATATTGTGCACTGTGGAGAGTTACATGATCTTTTTGAGCTTTTCGTGACCGCCCCGGAACCCAAATATTTTTTGTCAAAAAGTAAAAAAAATTATACCATTCGACGAAGTTTGCAAAGCTGCGTCAGTTGCTCTTAAGTTTCACGCAATCAGAAGGCTGGTTAGCGAGTTATATACACTGTAAATTCCAATGAGTTAATTCAGTTATTTGATCAGAATTCGTTAGCCAGATTTCTGATTGCGGAAAATACGACATCATTTGACTGAGCTTCCCAAGCTGCGTCGAATGGTATATAATCTGTTTAACTTTTTGACCAAAATGTTTAGGGTCCCTATGAGGGGACCTTGGGACCTTAAAAAGCTAATTTTTCAAAATCTCAAATTTGGACTTGGAATACAAGAGTTTACCTTTCGAAATATTATTTTGCAATTAAATTTCTTTTCTGTTCTTGGTGTTAACCAGTATTTGCCCCAAAAGTTCTGATTTTAATGTTTTTTGCAGATTTGGGTTTTATCACACAAAGACGAAACCCGACGCAAACATTGTATATTTTACATTTATAAACTGATTTTGAAATCCTTTCGATTATTTGTTCGTTCGCCTAATACTAACGTTACCGATTCAATATTTATGGGTATCTTGTTCCACTTTGTACTAACCGTATTATTTCCTATTTGAATATTTTTATATTACTTATCATGCATTTGAAGGTGTTTTTCTTTCAATTATAATGAGTTGAGTACTCAATTCAGCTAGCGAGTCAGTTATTTCTAAATTGAAATCAGTAAACATTAACTCATTCTGAATTGAGCTGATTCTCACTCTGAGTTGAGTTGACTCTGGGTGAGTTGATTAATTAGCTAAAAATGAATTGAATCAGCTCAGAGTTTTGAGTTCTGAGACATTCCTAACTCAGACTGAGTGGTTCAACTAGATTTGAGTTAAAATTAACCCACTAAAATTTACAGTATTCCTAGTTTCATTATTGCACTTCGATACCTATAAACAGAAATTGGGGCTTATAAGGAAACTGCTTGGCGCTTATTTTTCCTATGTTTAAATTTCGGGCATAATTGACTTTATTTTCTCGTACCATTTTGCCTCTTTTTGTGTGCATCACACGATATGCGTTTTCAAATATGCTTTAGAGCTCAGCTATAAATAAGTAATCCCAATGCCATGAATACTGGCTAAATAGTCGATTAGTAAATGTAAATTATACGAACAGTTGAACGTCATGGCTCATACTAAACCTTTCACTAATAGAAATAATTTTCTAAAATAGAACGACGTTAAAGCTTGTGTTTACAAATTGAACAAAAGCTTAGAGTAGCAAATTGAAAATCCTGTCTACAAATTATATAATCTGACATTGAAGCCATACGAGGATTTTTAAAGCCAACGAGTTCATCACTAAATGGAAATTGAAAAGATGTTTTGTATGTTTGGCTAGCAGTATAGACGTGTTAATTGTACAAAGCAAAGCAGACACTAGTTATGTATAATTGGACCAATTAAGATTGTTGTTTCAGTGCGTTCGAGCTGGATATCAGTTTATTGTCATATGAGCATTTTTGTTGTAAGCGATAATGCGTGACTCTTGTCCACTTTCCTTACGTTTACATTTTAAGTTTAGGTTTAGGAAAAAGTTTACTTACAGAGTTGCTCGCGACCCGCAGGCACCAGCGGATACACGCAGGCTGGGTTGAATAATTTTGACATTTGTATACCCGCGGGTAAAAATTTCAAAGGTAGAGTAAAAATTAGCGATTCTTTTTCCACATAGAATTTGTGTAACCAACGACAAACATGTAAGTTTTTACCATTGTCCTGTATTGCAATGTTTTAATCAAAGGACACGGTAGTGTCTCTTATCTTATCTTATCTTATCTTATCTTATCTTATCTTATTCTTATTCTTATTTATTTTTATTTTATTTATTTATTTTTTATTTTTATTTTATTTATTTATTTATTTATTTATTTATTTATAATATGTTTTAATAAAAATTTTTGATTATAAAAGTTGGAAGTATTTTCGTTTTTATAAGAGTGCAGCCAAAAATATTTGGCATGCTGAACGATAGCCAACTGAGCTTTCTCATGTTACAAGATGAACCAATTTCACTGGTTATTTAGGAAATAATGTTGCATTTTTTCATCATTTCAATGCAAATTTTCGTTGAATTTTGACTCAGATAAATGGCGTCAAAGTAGTCTCAGCAACCAATAGTAACTAAAAACTGTTGTTACCATATTGTTTGCTCAATAGTGGGTTGCGTTGGCTTTGCTGCCACGAAGCAAGCTAATTGCTGTATAAACATAGTAAAACGCTTTGGCAATGTTTCCGATGTTTAAAAAACATGCCGGGCTTATAGCATTAATTTAATAATAATGTACATAGCTAGTTATTTGTATGTAAAGTCCAGCATTTAACCCATGTTATGTAAATAAGATGCCTAGCCAAATTTTTTGGTTGGCTAGCTTAAGCCTAAGGCTAAGCCTAAGTCTAACTCCAGTTTTGATGGTCTGAAACCATCTAACAAGCCCAGTTATTTAGCTAAATTACGAATAAAAGGTATCCTAGACGGTGTGCAACACATATCGATGGTTAAAATAAGTTTTCAAACAAGTGAATAGCGCAAGAATAAGCGTCAAGGCTGTTCCATTTTCCCCATAGTTTTGATTTTGAAATCTGGTGTTTTACAGTTCTGAGCGACCGAGTAAGAACTATTTGCGGTTGCGAACCCGAATATTTTAAAACTGTATATTAACAAGTTGTCATTTAATATCTTGCTGACAACTTGCAGTTCCACATTTCGTAGATTCAACAATTTATCGCTCATCATTCGTAAGCATAGGCTTAGGGTTTTTCTTTAGGACTGTTGAGCTTAGGCATAGACTTACAAATCTGTTGGTCGACGAATTGTCGTTGATTCACCGAATTTACGTCTGCATAAAATTTAGGTCTGTAGCGGTTACAGTTAACATAATGTATTAGAACGTGTCAGTAAAACTCTCGATCTGAATGGACTGCGTGAGACAACTCAGGAAAATCCGGAAAGCTACCCGAAAAATGTTTTTCTGTTGGTTTTTTCCGGTGCCCAACCCTGGTGCGTTGTATGTAACTTTTACCACAAACTGTAGAACACCGTATGATTATTTTACATACATAATTAACTTGTGCAAAACTGTCGGGTTGTGTACTTTCTGTATTGTAACACTAACAATTCTAGACACACACATATACTGGAATAAGAATTGCTTGAACGGCCGTGTCGTGTGCTGTATAGAATCTTCAGCATAGTAATTTGATTTACCTGCCCTAAAATTACGAAAATTCTTTGAACTGGCTAGTGAACAGTGTTTGAATAATAACTGAGCTTTTCAGGTTACGTGTTGGCTCGAAAGAAAAAAATTTGATCGGCTGCCCGTCCGCTGTCTGACATGAGTCTGCAGTAGTAGGCTTATTTCAATTACAGACCTGAAACTTTGGACGACGTGGCGAAAATGTAATCCAGCAATATTTCAAGAAATGGTTAGTTTTTACCACTTGTTTTTTTCTATGCGTATTAATGGACTAGCCCGAAAAATAGGCACTGGCCTTTTGATATAAATGGGCCCACCGCCAACCATTTACATATAAACGAACGTGCGTACCTACTGTCGACCATTTAGAAAAATAATTGCATATGTTTTACTCAGACAAATGTGTAGATAGCACGGTGCGACCGGATATCCGGCTCCGGCAAAAAATCGACATCCGGCTCCGGTATTTTAACATGTGTAATTTTTTAACTTAAAAAATTAACACTATCTTAAAGTTATGCCAACTACCATGAAACTCATCAACCTACTTTTACATATTTTTTCTGCCATACAAGTAATGTAAATGCCCGTGTACATTCACAATCTTTATTGGTTTACAATAACGCTGGAAAACCTGAAAAAGATGGCCAGTGTTTTTTACGGGCGTAACAGTATAGCTCAGCATATTCCTATTCCTAAGGCTAAGCCTAAACATCAGCACAAAGTAAGTCTGTGACGAAGCGTAAGCGTAAGCAAATAATAGCCAGAGGGAAGGCAGAATTGTTAGCTACGTTCTGATATTTGAATGCAATCTAGTATTAGATTTGAATTCGTTATACAGCTTCGGCCAGAGATTTTAGATTATTTTGCTCCGGCTCCGTCATTTTTGGTAGATAGCTAGCTGTGATGAAATCTTGAATTTCTTAAAGGATTGACGTAAGGGTTCACAGGCAGCAACGAATCCGGGGAAACACACGAACAGAATATTTTCATTAAATCCAAATACAAATGCTGAATTTAAAGTGGGTCCGTTTGACAACTATATGTTGGTAAGCGAGGGTACAAAGTACAAGAAAACATCACGAGCAGGACTCTATAGTCATTTTCTTGAATTAAACCCCAGTACAAAATTGTAGCATTGGCACAGCTATCATGGCCCAAAATCATTCCTTGACATTGCATCTGAATAACTATGTAACAAATAAAGTAACATTTTTTGTTTCCAGCTATAAGGAAGAAGCAGCAGGCCGTTTCCGGACACAACTGTTGCCCCTATGAGAATTAGTTGGAACAGGCTTCACACTCATAAAAATTGATAATAATATTTCATACTTAAGTTAATTACTATTTCTGTTATAAATAAAGAATGCGTTAGAGAAACGAAAGGCACAGGCGTCATTTTCGTAAAAATGGCCTGTTTATCATGTTTTACCTTTTCAGGGATAACACTCATGTCTATGGTTGATGTCTTTCAAGACATTGTAATACTAACATAAGATTGCTATAGTTTTTAGTGAGCAATATTTTGCAATGTAATATGCCGAAGCTAGGTATAATTTTTTTCGGAATGGGAATCCGGTGCATAAACATCATAGCACACGCTCCTAATTGTTAACTTTGGTAAGATCATAGAGCAAAATGTATTCCACGATCTGTACAAATTTTGAACGTCCTAACAGAAAGTTAGTGTCAGCTGTATAAGTCATATTTATGTTAAGTAGAGCAGGTACGATAAGTTTACGTTTTTATATTCAATAAGCGCGTCAATGATAATGTGTTGATACCGTTATTGAGCGTTTCTTCAATATTTGACTGACCCGATGATATGGCAACAGTGTGTTTCGTAGAGCACTGTCAGAGCGCTGGCAAATTATGGTTTATATGCCGTATGTTACACTTTGAATTAAAATCCAGACTTCTTTAAACGAGCTATAGGTTAACGCATTTCGCTACAGGTGTGACTAAAGAAAACAATCATTTTTTGAGATATTTGCGTGGGTAAAGGTATGAAACTAGTAGTTAAAGTGCCCCTAATCGGGCCATGGAAAAGGATATGTTTTGTGTGCTACGTTCGGTGGCTAACCAGAAACCCGTAAAGTTTAGAAACGAGGTTTAGATAAATTCTTAAATTCAGATCTGTGTTATGTTTTTTTTCGCAAAAAAATGGCACCTATTGGACAGATCAGCAGAATTTAGATTGTCAAACAGTTTAACTAATGTTCACAAACACGCTATGATATGTCACACAGAAACATATGCGCAGCTTCGTACGGCAACAAATCTTACACAAGAACAAAGCCAGCTTATTACTTGCTTTGTAAGATTAGGGAATTTGGTTGAGCTTAGCTCCTAATTTAAAAACGCAACTTCCCTGACAAATCTTGCAAAACATGTGTTTTATTTCAGACACATTTGTCTTGTTTTCAGAAATATTATCTAATCGTTTATAAAAAAAACTTTAAATTCACACAATAAGTGTTAAAAATTTATGACATATATTTCTGAAACATTTCAGAAACTAATGTATTGCATTCAAGAATATATGTCTGAGGAGTAGAAATTAAGACATAATTGCCTTGAATTTATGAATATATTTCTTGAATTTCAGAAAATGTTTTTGTGTGTAATTTAGCATCATGCTCAGTTTAGGCTTGGAGTCTTATTAATTCAAGACCGGTCAGAATTTAAAATATGTAATTTCGCGACGCGACTTGGCATGTGTATAGAAGTAGGATTTGTTTCCTGAAAAGGTAGGTATTTCTTTTCGTCAGCTCCAGCTACTTTAATGGTGAGGCAGTGCAAATTATTTCCAAAAAATTATTTACTCAATAGCATTTCGGATATCCGGATGCACGTTTCTTTTCGGATACATATCCGGATATTTTCCCCGTTTATGGTATCAAGATAGTTTGTTACCGAATTTTGATAAGCTGAAAGTGGAATAAACTTTAACTGTCTTTTTATGTGCATATACGATTTGTTGCCGTACGAAGCTGCGCATATGTTTCTGTGTGACATATCATAGCGTGTTTGTGAACATTAGTTAAACTGTTTGACAATCTAAATTCTGCTGATCTGTGCAATAGGTGCCATTTTTGCGAAAAAACATAACAAATCTGAATTTAAGAATTTATCTAAACCTCGTTTCTAAACTTTACGGGTATCTGGTTACACACCGAACGTAGCACACAAAACATATCCTTTTCCATGGCCCGATTAGGGGCACTTTAACTCTAGTTTCATACCTTTACCCACGCAAATAACTCAAAAAATTATTTTCTTTAGTCACACCTGTAGCGAAATGCGTTAACCTATAGCTCGTTTAAAGAAGTCTGTATTTTATTTCAAAGTGTAACATACGGCATATAAACCATAATTTGCCAGCGCTCTGACAAAGCTCTACGAAACACGCTGTTGCCATATCATCGGGTTAGTCAAATATTGAAGAAACGCTCAATAATGGTATCAAATATCACATTATCATTGACGCGCTTATTGAATATAAAAACGTAAACTTATTGTACCTGCTCTACTTAACATAAATATGACTTACACAGCTGACACTAACTTTCTGTTAGGACGTTCAAAATTTGTACAGATCGTGGAATACATTTTGCTCTATGATCTTACCAAAGTTAACAATTAGGAGCGTGTGCTATGATGTTTATGCACCGGATTCCCATTCCGGAAAAAATTATACCTAGCTTCGGCATATTACATTGCAAAATATTGCTCACTAAAAACTATAGCAATCTTCTGTTAGAATTACAATGTCTTGAAAGACATCAACCATAGACATGAGTGTTATTCCTGAAAAGGTAAAACATGATAAACACGCCATTTTTACGAAAATAACGCCTGTGCCTTTCGTTTCTCTAACGCATTCTCTATTTATAACAGAAACAATAATTAAGTCAAGTATGAAATATTATTATCAATTTTTATGAGTGTGAAGCCTGTTCCAACTAATTGTCATAGGCGCAACAGCTGTGTCCGGAAACGGCCTGCTGCTTCTTCCTTATAGTTGGAAACAAAAAGTGTTACTTTATTTGTTACATAGTTATTCAGATGCAATGTCAAGGAATGATTTTGGGCCATGATAGCTGTGCCAATGCTACAATTTTGTACTGGGGTTTAATTCAAGAAAATGACTATAGAGTCCTGCTCGTGATGTTTTCTTGTACTTTGTACCCTATCTACCAAAAATGACGGAGCCGGAGCAAAATAATCTAATATCTCTGACCGGAGCTGTATAACGAATTCAAATCTAATACTAGATTGCATTCAACTATCAGAACGTAGCTAACAATTCTGCCTTCCCTCTGGCTATTATTTGCTTACGCTTACGCTTCGTCATAGACTTACTTCGTGCTGATGTTTAAGCTTAGCCTTAGGAATAGGAATATGCTGAGCTATACTGTTACGCCCGTAAAACACTGGCCATCTTTTTCAGGTTTTCCAGCGTTATTGTAAACCAATAAAGATTGTGAATGTACACGGGCATTTACATTACTTGTATGGCAGAAAAAATATGTAAAAGTAGGTTGATCAGTTTCATTACTTGTATGGCAGAAAATATATGTAAAAGTAGGTTGATCAGTTTCATGGCAATTGGCATAACTTTAAGATAGTGTCAATTTTTTGCAGTTGAAAAATTACACATGTTAAAATACCGGAGCCGGATGTAGATTTTTGCCGGAGCCGGATATCCGGTCGCACCTTGCTATCTACACATTTGTCTGAGTAAAACATATGCAATTATTTTTATAAATGGTCGACAGTAGGTACATGGCTGGCGGTGGGCCCATTTATATCAAAAGGCCAGTGCCTGTTTTTCGGGCTAGTCCATTAATACGCATAGAAAAAAACCAAGTGGTAAAAACTAACCATTTCTTAAAATATTGCTGGATTACATTTCCGCCACGTCGTCCAAAGTTTCAGGTCTGTTATTGAGTTAAGCCTACTACTGCAGACTCATGTCAGACAGCGGACGGGCAGCCGATCAAATTTTTTTCTTTCGAGCCAACACGTAACCTGAAAAGCTCAGTTATTATTCACACACTGTTCACTAGCCAGCTCAAAGAATTTTCGTAATTTTAGGGCTAAGTAAATCAAATTACTATGCTGAACATTCTATACAGCACACGACACGGTCGTTCAAGGAATTCTTATTCCAGTATATGTGTGTCTAGAATTGTTAGTGTTACAATGCAGAATGTACACAACCCGAAAGCTTTGCACAAGTTAATTATGTATGTAAAATAATCATACGGTGTTCTACAGTTTGTGTTAAAAGTTACATACAACGCGCCAGGGTTGGGCACCGGAAAAAACCAACAGAAAAACATTTTTTGGGTAGCTTTTCGGATTTTCCTGAGTTGTCTCACGCCGTCCATTCAGATCGAGAGTTTTACTGACACGTTCTAATACATTGTGTTAACTGTAACCGCTACAGACCTAAATTTTATGCAGACGTAAATTCGGTGAATCAACGACAATTCGTCGACCAACAGATTTGTAAGTCTATGCCTAAGCTCAACAGTCCTAAAGCAAAACCCTAAGCCTATGCTTACGAATGATGAGCGATAAATTGTTGAATCTACGAAATGTGGAACTACAAGTTGTCAGCAAGATATTAAATGACAACTTGTTAATAAACAGTTTTAAAATATTCGGGTTCACAACCGCAAATAGTTCCTACCCGGTCGCTCAGAGCTGTAAAACACCAGATTTCAAAATCAAAACTATTTGGGGAAAATGGAACAGCCTTGACGCTTATGCTTGCGCTATTCACTTGTTTGAAAACTTATTTTAACCATCGATATGTGTTGCACGCCGTCTAGGATACCTTTTATTCGTAATTTAGCTAAATAACTGGGCTTGTTAGATGGTTTCAGACCATCAAAACTGGAGTTAGACTTAGGCTTAGCCTTAGGTTTAAGCCAGCCAACCAGGAGATTTGGCTAGGCATCATATTTATTTATATAATAACATGGGTTAAATGCTGGACTTTACATACAAATAACTAGCTATGTACATTATTAAATTAATGCTAAAGCCCGGCATGTGAAACATTGCCAAAGCGTTTTACTATGTTTATACAGCAATTAGCTTGCTTCGTGGCAGCAAAGCCACCGCAACCCTCTATTGAGCAAACAATATGGTAACAACAGTTTCCAGTTACTATTGGTTGCTGAGATTACTTTGACGCCATTTATCTGAGTCAAAATTCAACGAAAATTTGCATTGAAATGATGAAAAAATGAAACATTATTTTCTAAATAACCAGTGAAATTGGTTCATCTTGTAACATGAGAAAGCTCAGTTGCCTATCGTTCAGCATGCCAAATATTTTTGGCTGCACTCTTATAAAAACGAAAATACTTCCAACTTTTATAATCAA
>JASANG010001424.1:0-38287 GCA_030248215.1 Enoplolaimus lenunculus
TTGCCCCGGGGTACGTCTTTTGAAAAATAAATTTCAGTCGGTTTACCATTTCACCACGCAAGAAATCAATATTTATAAGCTGTTTATAGCGCCCCAGTCTACACAAAACGAGAGTCTGAATTTTAATATTGTACAATTATTAAAACAGGGGTGTATGCAATTTGGCAATTTGAAATATCATTAAATTTCTGGGTTTCTGAAAAAGGCCTATGTAAGAACAGGAGTGGAACAGTATGATAAGCATATTCTCTTATTCCCTAAGCCTAAGCCTAAGTCTAAGCCTAAGCCTAAAAGCATAAAATGGTATTTATTTTTATGGCTAAGCATAAGCCTAAGCCTAAGCCTAAGCCTAACTAGCAAAAAATTAGTTTAAAGCTTAGCTTCACTCATATTTGACAGAGTTCCGCTGATCTTAACGTGGTACCTGAAAAGAAAACTTTTACGGGCGGTAGAGGTGGCACGGTTTAAAGAAAAGTTGATGAATTTTGCGGGAATGTTCACAAGCGTAGCAAAAGTGTACATGTAATTTTAACGTTGAAAACTAATACTGAAAAACTAAACATGAAACATGACTAAAAACTTTTATGAACAGCCCCGCTATCTACGTAAATCAGCGGTTAAGCTTTTCTTGAGCATAAATTTGAAAATAATATGATAACTCGGCTTACGCCCTGTTTAGCTACGAGTTGTTCCATTTAAGTATACTGGAACAACGGTGAGCTCAAATCCCCACTTTTTCAAAATAGGCTTCCCTGACTACACAAACTCCTTCGGCCTCTCCGCTGCCTCAGAGCTCAAATTGAGACGAAATTGAGCCAGGCGAAGTCTGAAGTTTGACTCAGTTTTCGGCGGTAGTCAGGAAAAGCCAATTTCGGAGAGAGTTCGATTTCACTCACCATTTTTTTTGCAGTGTACATCGTCAGAATTAAATTTGGCAAATTAAATTCAAAGATTGCGTTCCGTGTAATATACAAAATTGGGAACGAAGCACTTTTTTGTAAAAAAAACCTTAAGGTTTTGTTTAATTATATTTTTAGTCAGTTTGAGAAGCTAAGTGGCACGATATATATTAACAAATTAACATACGCTGAGGCTTAGGCTAAGGCTTAGGCTTAGGCTTAGGAATATGCTTATACTACTGTACAGGCCCTGCTCTCCACATCGGCCAACACATTCTGATACAGTCTTACAAACAGGGTGTTTAACGTATTGTAAAAACGTATTGTAAAAATACGGAAAACGAAAAAGTGAAAAAAATAACCGAAAAATGGTAGACGAAAATTGAAGTATAAAAGTTTCTTGGAAGAATTTTTTATTGTACCTGCAACCAGTTGCGCTTAACAGGCGTAAAACTTTTTGCGAAACGAAATACGTTAATTAAAACATAGCATTTAAATCTTAACCCTTTCTCACATGAATATTTTCTATTTCCCCTAAGATTTTTTTTTATGCTAAGATTCGAACTCCAGTGAACGCAGTGGGAGGGGCGTATACCATCGCCATCTCAGCTATAGGAGCTCTACGTCTTGAGTCTGAGGGGACTCTCCTCAGCCTCTGTGGCCGTATTAGTACTATGTATACGTGTTGCAATCGTTAAACACTGTGCGCCACATATTATTTAACGTATTTTACACTGCGCTGAGTCGGGTCACACAACTCAGAAAGGGGGTTACACACCGCTACTGTTTTGTAGGCAAAAAGTCGGCCATTTCATGGTTGGTGGGAAAGTCCTGCTTTAGTTTTTTATTAATAATATCCACAGGCACACGATATTACTGTATTTTTTATGATTATTACGAGGCGTCCGAGTTTTCCTACGAAATGCAAAAAACAGAGAACAATGCGTCGAACTTGTTCATTTTTACGGTTTTGCCCAAAAACCAAGTCCGTCGGGCTTTCTCTTTGCCAACTTTACACAATCGATTTTTCAGATTTTTCTTTCGGTTTAATCAAAATAGAAACCTCCAATTTCTCGCGGCCACACGAAACGAAAAATTGTTTTCGTTTCCGTTTTCAGCGTTCTTCAACAATTTTCTAAAAATTCTTTGCAGCTATAGGGAGCTTGACGCTTGAGCCCCGAGACGCTTGACGTTGTGGTGTGGTTTTTGTGCGATGCAATGATTCCGTAATATTTGAAAATTTGGGGCTTTAGAATAAAAGAGGCACTGTAGTATCTCGTAGCATGATGCATGCAAAATTTCACCGCGCCTTCCAAAATTTTGAAGAAAAGTTCAAAAAAAACACCAGACTAGCCGAAAAATTATTTTGAAGAGTTTTGAATGAATTTTAATAATTGTTAATTTTGTTTTCGAAATTATGAATGCATATCTGTAAGAACAAATTTTCAGATATATGCCACGGTTGACAACTGAAAATTTCGAAGTTAAAAATAACAAAATTTCCTATATTTCTGTAAAACGGAAAAAATATGCATTTTTTACCGGGTTGCAACGCACACCCCGGACTCCTATAAGTACGCTATGGGGAGGCGTCGCACCGATTGACCTAACGGTGTTCTCAGTCGTAACTTTAAGCATTGGGATTAGTTGCTATTGAAAAGTTACAGAAACCCAGAACAGTAAGTCAAAATCTGACCGGTTTTCGCAGGATTGCTACTCGGCAACTGAGCTTAAACAGATTAAATTTTTGCTTTTGCTAATGTATAGTACAAATATAACTCCAACTTTGGCCCACCACATGTTTACCGCGCCTTAATGGCAATGACTCTATTTGGCGGAGCTACGAGGCAAATATAAAACGTTAAGGAGCCGGTAGTTGACTGCTAACAATATTCTGCAAATGCCCAAAATCAAGGGTTGGAAAAACTAAGAATTGACGATGTGCCAAAGTTGAAATCCATGGGTTGCACCGTGTTCACGGCATTCGATTTATAGCTGAACACAATTGTATTACCTACTCATGAAGTTTTCCACATGCAAGCATCAAACGAAAATTGCTTTAAAATCATGATTTCGAATTTCAGCAACTGCGACCCGCTTGGCGTGATCGGGAGGACGCAGCTCCAGGAATTTTTTTCATTGTCACTTTTAAATATTCTGTTACTTTTTGTTGATACTGTATCCACCCAACAAGGGGGTAATAAGAGGGAACTTTTACATTTTGGGTCCGAATCAATGAAGTAGTCTGTATCCCTAATAAGAGTCCGTAAGCGGATAGAGTCCCTAAACCCTAATTAGTGTCCATAAATGTTAATTAACCCTAATTGTAGCACATAAATAAATTTCTAGGAAACAAAATAATAATTTGAATTTGACAATTAAGTGTAGCACTAAATTTTGAAAGTACATTCCTAAGTATAGCCTTGTATTATCGCTCAAGCTATTGACACATACCCAAACATTTAAATTTATGCAATAATTGCAGTACTGTATATATATCTATAACGAGGGTGGCGGAGCGTGGGTTAAAAATAAATAACAGTACGTAATCGAATAAACAAGGGGGAACCCTCTGGAGAGGCCAAAATAAAAGCATCAGTCCCCCCTTCTTATTCGGTTAATACAGTATGGTTATTTTGTGTAGCGTTTTAAGGGAACTCGCATGTTATAATCGCCGGCCTGCACGTCTGTTATTTACCGAGTACCATTTACTGCTCATTAAACATGTTGAAAATGAAATAAAAAACCGTTGCCTAATTAAGTATTAGTCCACCTTGTGATGTGCTCTTGGGAAAGTTTTACTTAATTTTTAAAACAACAGAAAATTCTTAGTTTTACATTTACTTATCAATCAGCAAATTGAGAGCAATAAGTTCTTACTCTGCTTACATTATTTCAGCATACACTTGTCCTATATTTGGGATAAATATTTAAAATAGCTAGCGACTTTATAGTGTAAAGTATTTTAAATACAATATTTTACAGAATAAGGTTTATTCAACCACAAAGCGCCGAAATAGAAAGTTATATCTTTTCTCAGTTTTCACAAAAGCTTGACCCTTTTTACATCAACTTCACACCTATTTTGCCCATGTATAAAACAGGTATTGGGAACATTAGTAAAAGCATATTCCGAAGCCTAAGCCTCAATAACGTCAGCGTAAGGATTTGAGCCTATTCCGAAGCCTAAGCCAAAGCAAAAAATTTACTCGAAAGCTTAAACTGCCTATTCATAGTCTTTCCTGAAAGATGAAGGTGGCCCTGTTCTACGCATGGGCCCCCGATTTTAACGGTCATTTGCGCGAGAAAGCATCTACATTTGGCGGTCCGAATGCTTCGGAATTGTTTCGCCAACCAATTAGTTTCACACAAGAAAAACTTTCACATTCTGTTTTAAAGACGATAGTCAAATGCTATTAGGGTGTCAGTGCCTCCACACAGGATATTCCAGATACGAAAAATATCCGGATTTGTATCTAAAACGATATATGTATCCGGATATCCGAAATACTACTGTGTAAAATTTTTTTTTTGAAACAATTGGCTTTGTTACACCGCCAAACAAGCTTAGAGCTTACGAAAAACTTCTGCATCAAAAAACTAGTCAGAATACTGACCTTAAATATCATGACGATTTTTGGCTAGTAGATTTGGGTTTCGGGGTGTTAGTGTTTGAAAAAAGCGACACGTCCGTGGTCTTTTTTCCATTTCCATTCTGTGAAATAAACAAAATTTATGTGCTAATTGTTAACATGTTTTAGGAGCTTATAGTTGCTCCGTTTAATGTTTTACAGAAAAAACAGATGTGATCGTTCAATGAAAAAGAAATTATACAGGTTAGTTCATTTATTTTAAGTAAAATTACTTAAAAAATTAAAATAGGATAAAGTGCTTAGGTACGTAAACCAATTATAGACAATAAAGCGATGCAATTTAAACTAGTGTGTTGCGTTTACACAGTGAATACATGCATGAAAAATTATACAAATTTCTGAACTGTCGAAAATACACTTTTGGTGCAAATTTTCGCTGGGAAACGGGTCAACGGAACATGCCCGTTTCGGCAAATGGAAAAAAGGGACAGCTGCAATTTTTCACAGGGGAAATGGGGACAATCGGACAGGCTGTTTCGGTAAATCGCAAACCGGAACAACAGCAATAATTTTCGGCAGGGAAATTGGGGCAGGCTCACTACATTTCGAATGAACAAACATGGACAGCTGAATTTTTCGTTGGGGAAAATGACCGGTTTGTTCCTGCAAATGAAAAAACGGCAGGCGCGGATATTTCGGTGGGAACAAAATCAAATTTTTTTCAGAAGACAGAATCGTTAGCCGGGGGAGTACGAAGATTCATTCAGTTGCGCGTGGTGCCACCTGTCCTCCCTCTCCGGCGCCTGCGGCTTGGCACCCCACAGCTGACTTGCCTATTTAATACTGCATTTTAACACCTTTTATAAAACTTCGTGAATCTTTCTTTCAAAATACAGTAGAGTTGAAGGTCTCGGACGAGAAAATGTGAAATCGGATTGGAAAAATTTATTTTTAATCACAATGTCTGGCCCTAGTCGCATTTGGGAGGGAGAACCAGCCAAATTTGGCGAAACGGCCATCAAGTACCCCCGTATTGGATGCCTCTCGAATATGCTTCTTTCCTCCAAACTGGAAAATGGAGCGGCTTGAAAGAACGCAAATCTGAGGTTCGCAAACCCCAAAAATGAAAAAATCGAGCTTTAAAACGTGCGAAATAGAAAATTTAATTTCAGATATCCGTATATAGCCTATCCCGGGTAACAATTAAACAATATCCGATTTCCATTCACCCCTTATTTGTAGTGTTATGACCCAGAGTACCTTCGCAGTAAGTTTTAAAATGAGTTACTGGCTATAAAAAAAAGCTTTTATAGACTAGGGCTATCACAAGCACGTTTTCAAAATGGCTCTCGTGAGGAGCCCCTGGACAAATAAGCGTATTCTGTGGATTCGTTTACAAAATGTTGTGAATGGTGCATAATCAACTTAAATTTATAACAATATTTCACGCGTTTCTTACTGCAAAAAACTGGCGAGTCAAGTCTGCATTGCCTACGATGGCTTTTCTGTACTACACAAACCGAATACAGATGGACAGAGTCAAACGTGGCGACTCTGCAATTCGAATCTGACTCTGGCGGTGTTTGGAATTTTCGCAATTCAATTTGGGTAGTCCCAAAAGCCTATTTCAAGAGCTCAATTGTACTAACCATTTTTGCAGTGCTATAATTATTTGAACGAGCACCAAACTACAATTAGTCATAAACGTTAGAAATTTTAAACCTACATTTTCTAAACACTTGCATAAAAAATCATAACTTAAGAATCAAGGGCAGTCGTGTCGACACCGATTATACGTATATTGAAAATATTATTTTAGTCAGTTATCATTCGTTGCTGCCTTCCTGTATCTCTCTATCCTGGTAAAAAAACACCACCAGTGCTCCGACCACAATTCCTGTACGTAAATCACAAAATTTTAATGAGCTTGAAGTCGTTTTGAAAAATGTCCTATTAGCATGCTTCAGTATTACAATACACATACAATTTTTTATTCAAGTATATAAATACAAAGGCAAGGTTCTGATCACGCAGATCACAATAATATAACGTTTCTGAAGTAAGTCTGGTGGCATATGGATCGAATGTATTCCTTCATGCTCATAGTATTCTTCTTTAATTTACTCAATTTTTAGGAATTAACTAACTCCAATTCTGATCAAAAGGTAGGTCACAATTTTCATAGAGAGACTACGACGCAATTGCCATCCTGCAATAACTACGTCACATGTTTAGCTGTAACACTGATAACAGTTTTGGCTATTCGATTAACTGTAGTTTAGGCTACTTCGGAACTTACCTAATTTTTGACAGGCCATTGAAGCAAACAATGCGTTGCTGGTTGGACTTTGAACGCTGCACATAATCAAATAATAATGTTCTCGATACATCATTATAAACACAAAAATAGACAATTACATAGAGAAAGACAATGTCATAATCTGTTTTACTAGTCACTCGAAAAATGAAGACACACAGCAAACAATTACAGTAAAAGAATATATCATTAGAATAAAAATCATAATTTTTTGACTTAACCTAAAAAGTGTGCGGAAGCTTTACTCCCAAATATTAATAAAACCAAATTATTGGTTACATCGCTTCAAGAAAAATAAGATTTTTTAAAAGACAAACTGTTATTTTGTTTCAGCAGAATAAATCGAAACATTTCGAAAAGCACAACCAAGTGCTCATTCTTTTTGTCACACATATCGTTTCAAATCATAGATAGTAGGGCCCAAGTTACTTTAAGGGGCATCCAGGTTTCTTGTGCGCCTATAAAACAGTAGGTTTAGATTCTAGATTGTTTTTTTGCTTAGGAACACATTTTTGCAAGACTTAGGCCTAGGATTAGGCTTAGGATAACGCCTAATCTACTGTTACGCCCCTTAATGTAACAATTGCCGATAGCAGGACTTTTTCTACTGGAAATTGATTATAACAGTAAAATCGCACACTAATTATTAAACAAAAATATTTTGTTACTTTTCTCATTTTCAATTCAAATCCAACTCAACAACAGGTCTCGTTTGGAAATTAAAAAATTTACTCCGACTTGCTACATTGACCGTATTTTTCTTAATTATGTATATTCCCTGTATTTCAATGTTAGAAGACCACCTATTCAATAACTGGTGATAGCAGCTATACACTACTTAGAATTGCGAGAACTAACTTTAACATATTTATGAAGTTCTATACGTTAATTAATATATTTACCAGGGTGCAACTGTAGCTAAAAAAATATCGGAGCCGGAGGTCAACGAAACTTGCCGCAGCTGGAGATGAGGAGAAATTAGGTAGTAAAAATGATGGTTAATTATTAGTTAACTTTAGTCAATATCTGTATGTTGTTATAACTTTTTTGTCGTTTTACGCTCATTTTCTGCGAAATTTCGGAAATTTTTTCCTGACAATTGTGACAAAAGTAAAATGAAACGCGTTAAACAGATAAAGTCATGCATAATTTCACCACCGAAATTGCCGGAACCTCCGGTAAAAATTCTACCGAAGCCGGAGGCCAATTTTCCGCCGAACCGGACACAGACCTCCTCCCTTCCCTAAATTTTAATTCACACGAGTCTCTCCGTTGTTCTGACTGCGGATTCGACACCTTTTAGAAATTTAGCTAAACTACAAAATATTTTTGTTTTATACTTGTGTCTTCCCTGCCCCTTTTCTTGCCTCTCTCTTTTCCCTCCCTTTCAGTGACTTGGTTGGGGTGTGCAAGTCGGTTGGTTTCTGTTTGTTCTTGTGTCTGTCCTGGTGCTTCCCTCTGTTGTTCTGTCGCTCTGCCGTTCGGTGCGTGCTGGATTTTGGCTGTCCTACTCTCCTTAGTAGACTGGGTCTCTGTGTATCTCCTGTGTGGTTTGTTTCTTGGTGGTGTTGTTTTTTTTTCTCTTTTTGCTTTTTATTTTTTTTTTTTGTTTTTCCGTTTTTTCTCTTCTATGTGTGCATTACTTTTGTCGGTTCGGGTCCCGGGGTCTGTGTCCGGTTCCGGCGGTGGCCTCCGCTCGGTGTTCCGGGTTCCGCTCGGTGGTGAAATTATGCATAATTTATCTGTTTAACGCGTTTCATTTTACTTTTGTCATCAATTTTCAGAGAAAAAATTTCCGAAATTTCGCAGAAAATCAGCGTAAAACCAAACAAACTATACGACATCAGATATTGACTAAACTTAACTAATAATTAACCATCATTTTTACTACCGTAATTTCTCCTCATCTCCAGCTGCGGCAAGCTTCGTTGACCTCCGGCTCCGATATTTTTTAGCTACAGTTGCACCCTGGTAAATATATTAATTAACGTATAGAACTTCATAAATATGTTAAAGTTAGTTCTCGCAATTCTAAGTTGTGTATAGCTGCTATCACCAGTTATTGATAGGCGGTCTTCTAAGCCTTCAATCCAGGAAATATACATAATTAAGAAAAATACGGTTCAATGTAGCAAGTCGGAGTAAATTTTTTAATTTCAAACGACCCTGTTGTTGAGTGGATTTGAATTGAATACAAAGACAAAATATTTTTTAATAATTAGTGTGCGATTTTACTGTTATAAACAATAAAAAAAAAGAAAAATAAGAAAAAAAAAAAAAAAAAAAAAAAAAAAAAAAAAAGAAAAAAAAAAAAAAACAAAAAAAAACAATCTAGAATCTAAACCTACTGTTTTATAGGCGCACAAGAAACCTGGATGCCCCTTAAAGTAACTTGGGCCCTACTATCTATGATTTGAAACGATATGTGTGTCAAAAAGAATGAGCACTTGGTTGTGCTTTTCGAAATGTTTCGATTTATTCTGCTGAAACAAAATAACAGTTTGTCTTTTAAAAAATCTTATTTTTCTTGAAGCGATGTAACCAATAATTTGGTTTTATTAATATTTGGGAGTAAAGCTTCCGCACACTTTTTAGGTTAAGTCAAAAAATTATGATTTTTATTCTAGTGATATATTCTTTTACTGTAATTGTTTGCTGTGTGTCTTTCATTTCGAGTGACTAGTAAAACAGATTATGACATTGTCTTTCTCTATGTAATTGTCTATTTTTTGTGTTATAATAATGTATCGAGAACATTTATTATTTGATTATGCAGCGTTCGAAGTCAACCAGCAACGCATTGTTGCTTTTCAATGGCCTGTCAAAAATTAGGTAAGTTGCGAAGTAGCCTAAACTTGCGGTTAATCGAATAGCCAAACTGTTATCGTGTTACAGCTAAACATGTGACGTAGTTATTGCAGGATGGCAATTGCGTCGTAGTCTCTCTATGAAATTGTGACCTACTTTGATCAAGAAATTCGAGTTAAATTCCTAAAAAGTAGTAATCATTAAATACTATGGCATGAAGGAATACATTCGATCCATATGCACCAGAGTTCTCAGAAACGTTATATTATTGTGATCTGCGTGATCAGAACCTTGCATTTGTATTTATATACTTGAATAAAAAATTGTATGTGTATTGTAATACTGGAGCATGCTAATAGGACATTTTCAAAACGACTTCAAGCGTCATTAAAATTTTGTGATTTACGTACCGGAATTGTGGTCGGAGCACTGGTGGTGTTTTTACCGGGATAGAGCGGTACAGGAAGGCAGCAACGAATGATAACTGACTAAAATAATATTTCAATATACGTATCATCGGTGTCGACACGACTGCCTTGATCTTAAGTTTGTGGTTTTATGCAAGTGTTTGAGAAATGTAGGTTTAAAATTTCTAACGTTTATGACTAATTGTAGTTTGGTGTGCGTTCGAATAATTATACACTGCAAAAAATGGTTAGTCAAATTGACTCTTTGAAATAGGCTTTTCGGGACTACCCAAATTGAGTCAAAATTCGACGCCGCCAGAGTCAAATTCGATTCACTGAGTCGCACGTTTGACTCTGTCCAATCTGATTCAGTTTGTGTAGTCCGGAAAAGCCAGCGTCGGGCGTATCAATTTGACTCACCGTTTTTTGCAGTAAGAAACGCGTGCAATATGTATAAATTTAAGTTGATTATGCGCCGTTCACAATCATTTTGTCAACGATGCCACAAAATAGCTTATTGTCCAGGGCTATCACGAGGCCATTTTGAAAACGTGCTTGTGATAGCCCTCGTCTATAAGAAACTTGTTTTATAGCCATGAGCTACATTTTAAAACTTGCTGCGAGGTCTCAAGTTTCATAACACTACAAATAAGTGGTGATGGACATCGGATATTATTTCATACCCGGATAGGCTATATCCGGATATCCGAAATTAAATTTTCTATTTCGCACATTTAAAGCTCGATTTTCCATTTTTGGGGTTTGCGAACCTCAATTTGCGTTCTTTAAGCACTCCATTTTCCAGTTTGCGAAAGAAAGCATATTGCTGCAAGGGCATCGATACGGGGGGTACTGGATGGCCGTTTCCACCAAATTTGGCTGGTTCTCCACTTCCAAATAGACTCGGGCCAGACATTGTGATTAAAATAGATTTTTCGATCCATTCCGCATTTCCTCGTTCAGAAATATTCAACTCTACCTGTATTTTGAACGAAAAAGATTCGCAAAGTTTTATAAAAGGTGTTAAAATGCAGTATTAATAGGCAAGTCAGCTGTGGCTGCCAAGACCGCAGGTGCACAGAGGGGAGTGACAGGTGGCGCAACACCAACTAACGAAAATCTTCGTTCCCGTCCCCCGATTTAACAATTTCTGTACATTCTGAAAAGAATTTGATTTGTTCCCACCGAAAATTTGCACCTGTTGCGTTTTTTCATTTGCAAGAAACAAACCAGTCCCATTTTCCCAACGAAAAATTGCAGCTGTCCCGTTTGTTTAGTCGAAATGTATAAGCCTGCCCCAATTTCCCTGCGAAAATTATTGCTGTTGTTCCGTTTTGCCATTTGCCCGAAACAGGCCTGTCCGATTGTCCCGTTTTCCCTGTGAAAAATTGCAGCTGTCCCGTTTTCCATTTGCCCGAAACAGGCATGTCCCATTGACCCGTTTTCCCAGCGAAAATTTGCACCAAAAGTGTATTTTCAACAGTTCAGAAATTTGTATAATTTTTCATGTATATATTCACTGTGTAAACGCGACGCGCTGAGTTAAATTGCGTCGCTTTTTGCGTTGTATGATTGGTTTAGCGCACCTAAGCACTTTATACTATTAATTTTTTAAGTACATTTACTTAAAATAGAAACTAAGCCTATTAATTTCTTTTTCATTGAACGATCACATCTGTTTATTGTGTAAACGTAAACGGAGCAACTATAAGCTATAAAACATGTTAACAATTAGCACATAAATTTTGTTAGCGATGGATTGGAAAAAAGACCACAAACATATCACTTTTTTCAAACACTAACACCGAAACCCAAATCTACTCACCAAAATCGTCATGAATTTAGTTCAGTATTCTGACTGAGTTTTGATGCAGAAGTTTTTTTCGTCAGCTCTAGCTTGTTTAGCGGTGTAACAAAGCCAATTGTTTCAAAAAAAAATTTTACACAGTAGCATTTCGGATATCCGGATACATATATCGTTTTAGATACAAATCCGGATATTTTTTGTATCTGGATATCCTGTGCTGAAGGCACTGACACCTAATAGCATTGGGCTATCGTCTTTGAAACAAAATGTGAAAGTTTGTCTTGTGTGAAACCATTTCGTTGGGACAAATTAGAAGCATCCGGACCGCAAATGTAGATGCTTTCTCGCAAATGACCGTCAAAATAGGGGCCCATGCATAGAACAGGGCCGGCTCGCTTTCCGGAGGGGCTGTAATAGAGCCAGTTTAAGCTTTAGAGTAAATTTTTTGCTTTGGCTTAGGCTTAGGAATAGGCTCATCCTTACGCTGACGCTGAGGCTTAGGCTTAGGAATATGCTTATACTAATGTTCCGATCCTGTTCTATACATGGGCAAAATAGGTGTGAAGTTGATGTAAAAAGGGTCAAGCTTTTGTGAAAACTGAGATATAACCTATTTCGGCGCTTGTATCGTTGAATAAACCTTACTCTGTAAAATATTGTATTTAAAATACTTTAGCTATAAAGTCGCTAGCTCTTTTAAATATTTATCCTAAATATTGAACAAATCTATGCTGAAATAATGTAAGCAAGTAAAACTACTGCTCTCATTTGCTGATTGATAAGTAAATGTAAAACTAAGAATTTTCTGTTTGTTTAAAATTAAGTAAAACTTTCCCAAGCACATCAGCAAGGTAAAACTGATACTTAATTAGGCAACAGTTTTATTTCATTTTAAGCACGTTTTTAATGAGCAGTCAATGGTACTGGGTGAAAACAGGCGTGCAGGCAGCATTTATAACATGCGGTTCCCTAAACGCTACACAAAATCACATACTGTATTGACCCGAATAAGAGGGGGGACTGATATTTATTTGGCCTCTCCAGAGGGTACCCCCTTGTTATTCGGTTACGTACTGTTATTTATTTTTAACCCACGCTCCGCCACCCTTCGTTACTGATATATATCCGGTACTGCAATTATCCGTAGAATTAAATGTTTGCGTTGTGTCAATAGCTTGAGCGATAATACAAGGCTATACTTAGGAATGTACTTTCAAAATTTAAGTATGTACGCTTTAAATTGTCGAATTCAAATTATTTGTTCCTGGAGTCATTTATGTGCTACAATTAGGGTTAATTGACATTTATGGACACTAATTAGGGTTTAGGGACTCTATCCGCTTACGGACTCTTATTAGGGATACGGACTCTTTATTGATTCGGACCCAAAATGGGGACCCCCTCTTATTACCCCCCTCTTATTCGGATCAATACAGTACAACAAAAGATAACAGGAGTGTATTAAAAGTGACAATGAAAAAATTCCTGGAGTACGTATACCGATCACACCAAGACGAGTCACAGTTGCTGAAATTCGAAATCATATTTTAAAGCAATTTCGTTATGCTTGCATGTGGAAAACTTCATGGTGGTGTACGATTGTGTTCACTATAAATCGATGCATAAACACGGTGCAACCATGGATTCAACTTTGGCACATCGTCGATCTCAGTTTTCCAACCCTTTTGAATTTTGACAGCAGTTTGCAGAATATTGTTCACGTCGACTACCGGCTCCTTAACCGTTATATTTTGTTGGTGGTTCCGGCCAATGTAGAGATCATTGCCATAACAGCAGTAAACGCATATCCGTGGGCCAAAAAGTATAAAGTTATGCTTGTACTATACATTAGCAGAAGCAAACAATTAGTTTAATGTGTTTAAGCTAGTCCATAGCAATCCTGCGAAAACCGGTCAGATTTGACTTCCTGTTCTGGTTTCTGTAACTTTTGATAGCAACTTAGTGCGTAAGATGCATCCAATGCTTAAAGTTACGACTGAGACACCGTTAGGTCAATCAGTGCGACGCCTCCCCATAGCGTACTTATATGCAGGGAGTACCGGATATGCGTTGCAACCGGTAAAAAATGGTGTCTTTTTCCGTTACAGAAATATAGGAAATTTTGTTATTTTTAAGCTCAAAATTTTAGTTGTCAACCGTGGCATATATCTGAAAATTTGTTCTTACAGATATGCGGTCATCGTTCGAAACGAAGTAACAATTATTAAAATTCATTCAAAACCTTGAAATAATTTTTCGGTGCATCTGGTGTTTTTTGAACTTTTCTTTAAAATTTTGGAAGGCGCGGTGAAGTTTTGCATGCATCAACTGTTACGATACTACCAGTGCCCTCTTTATTCTAAACCCCAAATTTTACAAATATTTACCGGATAATTTGCATCGCACAAAAAACTTCACCACAAGACGTGAGAGTCCCCTCGGGCTCGAGCGTCAAGCTCCTATAGCTGAGAAGAATTTTTAGAAAATTGTTGAAGAACGCTGAAAACGGAAACAGAAAACAATTTTTCGTTTCCGTTCATCTGGCCGGCAAAATCGGAGTCGAAGGTTCTGTTGATTAAACCGAAAAGATGGAAAATCTGAAAAATCAATTGTGTATAAAGTTTTTCCCTGGGTTGATAAAGGAAACCAACGGACTTGGTTTTTGGCAAAACCGTAAAAATGAACAACTCAACGGCATTGTTCTCTGTTTGGTTGGTAGGAAAACTCAGACGCCTGAGAGTCATAATCATAAAAATACCATAATATCGTGTGCTTGTGGATATTATTAATAAAAACTAAAGCAGAGTCTTTTCCACCAACAATGAAATGGCCGACTTTTGCTCAAAAACGGTTGATTTTAAATTTTTCGCATATATAACCCCTTCTCACATTGAGTTGCCTATAGTCAACTCAGCGCAGTGTAAATACGTTAAATAATATACATCGCACCGTGTTTAACAATTGCAACACGTATACATAGTACTAAATCACCACAAGACGTGAGAGTCCCCTCGGGCTCGAGCGTCAAGCTCCTATAGCTGAGTGGCGATGGTATACGCCTCCCACTGCCGTCACTGGAGTTCGAATCCTAGCATAAAAGTAGGTCTCAGGGGAAATAGAAAATATTCATGTGAGAAAGGGTTAAGATTTAAATGCTATGTTTTAATTAACGTATTTCGTTTCGCAAAAAGTTTTTTACGCCTGGTTAAGCACAACTGTGGTTGCAGGTACAATAGAACATCTTAGAAACTTTTATACTTCAATTTTCGTCTTCCATTTCGGTTATTTTAATCACTAGCCGTTTTCATTATTTTTACAATACGTTTTTACAATACGTTAAACACCCTGTTTGTGGGCTGTATATAAATGTGTTGGCCCATGTATAGAACAGGGCCTGTACAGTAGTATAAGCATATTCCTAAGCCTAAGCCTAAGCCTTAGCCTAAGCCTCAGCGTATGTTAAGTTGTTAATATATATCGTGCCACTCAGCTTCTCAAACTGACTAAAATATAATTAAACAAAACCTTAAGGTTTTTTTACAAAAAAAGTGCTTGGTTCCGATTATATATTACACGGAACGCAATATTAAAATTTAATTTGCCAAATTCATCTAACAATGTACACTGCGAAAAAATGGTGAGTGAAATCGACTCTCTCCGAAATTGGCTTTTCCTGACTACACAAACTGAGTCAAACTTCGACTTCGCCTGAGTCAAATTCGTCTCAATTTGACTCTGGCGGCGCCGAATTTTGACTCAGTTTGTGTAGTCAGGAAAAGCCTATTTCGGAGAGAGTCAATTTGACTCACCGTTTGTTCCAGTATACTTAAATGGAACAACTCGTAGCTAAACAGGGCGTAAGCCAGAATTATCATATTATTTTCAAATTTATGCTCAAGAAAAAGCTTAACCCGCTGATTTACGTAGATAGCCAGCTATTCATAAAAGTTTTTAGTCATGTTTCATGTTTAGTTTTTCAGTATTAGTTTTGCAACGTTAAAATTACATGTACACTTTTTGCTACGCTTGGACGTTCCCCACAAGCTAGTAAACTATTTAAACCGTGCAGGTTACTCTACAGCCCGTAAAAGTTTCTTTTTCGGGTCCACGTTAAGATCAGGGGTGGAACGTTTTTCTGTGGGACAGAATAGAGTAAAGCTTAAGCTTTAGACTAATTTTTTGCTTGGCTTAGGCTTAGGCTTAGGCTTAGGCTTAGACTTAGGCGTAGGAATATGCCCATTTTTATGCTTAGGCTTAGGCTTAGGCTTAGGCCTAGGCTTAGGCTCAGGAATAGGAATATGCTTAAAATACTGTTCAGCTCCTGTTCTTTACATAGGCCCTTTTTCAGAAACTTCCAGAAATTTAATGGGTATTTCAAATTGCCAAATTGCATACACCCCTGTTAATAAATTGTACAATATTTAATTCAGACTCTGGTTTGTGTAGGAGACTGGGGCGTATGAACGGCTTGCATGATATTGATTTCTTGCGTGGTGAAATGGTAAATCAAGCTGAAATCTGAATAAAAGCTATTTCTCAAAAACATACCCTAGAAGGCGCAGGAAAACGGTTAGTTTCCGGTTTATGGCTTCGACAACAAACTTGTTCACTCGTAAACAGAACAAGCAAAACCTTTTTTTGCAAAAATGAGCGCTTGCGCAGCTGAAACTAAATTCACCACTCTGGCTGGTTCAGTACAAGTTCTAACGTCAAAACCCGTATTCTCAAACCTGTGTACTTCTTACTATGGTGATAAGTTTTCTGGCTTTCTAATTAGCAATGAAAGGTGATGTTACAAATTTAGCTCATATTTCGCATTTCATATGCCCTGTTGGTGTGCCACTTTTATATAATCCGCATTTGCAGAACGTTGTCAGTTTGAAGTGCTAACGACGAGCTATGCGCATTTGAGAATATGGTCAAAAATGGGCCCATGTAAAGATCAGAGGCGGTACGTTATTCTGCGGGACTAGAAGAGAGTACGTTTAAGATTTATACTAATTTTTTACTTGATTAAGGCTTAGGGTTAGGATTAGGAATATAGTCATTGTTACGCTTACGCTTAGGTTAGGCTTAGGAATATGCTTATAACTTTTCCGCCCCTGTTCTTTACATTGGCCCAAAATGCAAGAGTTCAACTCTTGATACTTTAGCGAATGTGTGGGCTTGTGGATGGACGAACTCAAATTCGTAAGAATTTCAACTGTCAACTTTGAGTACTTATACTGAATCTGTGTTGCTATGATGGCTGGAATCAAATTCAGAATAAGTTTTATAGAAATGTCGAAAGCTTTGTAATTTTTACTATTGAAGAAAAATGCCCTAAGTTTGAATGCTAATAATTGTTTACAGTTTTGACTCGGGTAATATATTCACAGATGTAATAGTAAAATGAGGGCTTAATTTAATACTACAGGGCGGACACAATATAAAGTAGATGATGCATAATTTCTAAGTTTTGTTTCAGTTGCTGGAAAGTCTTTATGAACGTTTTCATAGTTATTGTTAGTTTACAACTGAGCGGACGAGCACTTAAAACTATTGGCGCAGATGCGGAGTGGACATCGTGGACAAAATGTTCAGCGCCTTGTGGAGGTACTGGAACCCAGGTCCGCAAACAACAATGTGACCAAGTAACAGCGAACAATGCGGAATGCTCAGAAGACGGGTGGCAAGTCGAACGTCAATCGTGTGAAAATACGAACTGCAAAAAAAGTCACACGAAAATACCGTGTCCGAAGTCGTTTCAGCGTGAAGGAGACAGTTGCTATAAGTTACCAATACATTTATTCCTTTTGGGTGATAAAGTATTGTTTCTCTCATACGCGCTTTTTGTGCATTTCTCCCTGTAGTTAGCGAGATTGTCAGATCTTGACGCATTTGGAATCAGGCCCGTAGCCAGCCAACATTGCTAAGGTTGGCTAAAAAGTTTTCAGGAGGGGCATTTAAAGGTTTTCAGTGATTTACAAGCAAGGTTGAAAATCTTCTAGGGGTGCCATAATTTTCTGAGCCCCCCTTGGCTATGGGCTCGATTCGATTTTAAGATTAAGCTCTTAAGCATAGACTAATGCTTAGGTTTAGGCTTAGGCTTAGCTTTGAAGAGAAAGTGTATTTGTGTTGCCTCAAGAGCCAAAGGCAATTGGCGATGGTTTGAAGCATAAAACACACGGATTTTTTTTGGTTTCATCACGGAAATTGAAGGTGCTTTCTTGTTTTGCCAACGCGCCACACATTTTTTGATAATAATCAGGGTGCCAACGTAAAAAAAATAACGGAAACACGGAAACGCAATTGGGATGTAGACGTATAACAGTTTGAAAGTTGTATTATTTTGCCAATAATAAAGTTAACGCATGCAAATTTTTACGGGAATTTTGAAAAAGTATGACAAGAAATAGCAGAGGCCTTCAGTTTTTTTCATATTTTGAACGAATTTCCTCGTTTTTTATATTAAATAAAATAATTACAGCACATCTGCAATGAAACATTAAATGATTGGTACGAGATTTACAATTTAGGGTTGCGCTATACTTTTTTGACATACGGCGCCTGTCCGTCACTGTACGGTATCGTACTCAAGTAACTTGCGTACGATAGCGTATAATGACGGACGACGCCGTACGGCTGACGCACGGTGACGGACGGCGCCAGACGTCAAGTATAGCTCAACCCTAATTCTGAGCTTAAACCAAACGAAATTTTCTGTATTTCTATAACGGTTACGGTCACCGATTTTTGCTGGAACCGAAATCAGATCGCTGGTTACGCTCTGATAACAACTACACACAAAAAAGTATTTCTGAATTTATTCAGAAAAGTATTTTCTGTGTCAAATCTGAAAAGTTTTATCTAATATTTAAGACAATTTTCCTAAAAATAACTGGAAAACGTTTATTTTCAGACTTTATTTCAAAACTTTTTTGAAAAGTATTTTGTTATAACAGAAATACATTTCAAGTGCACCTTGCTAATTATATTTCTTAAATGTAAGAAATTTTTTCTTAAATATCAGAAATATTGTTTTGAGTGTAATCCCCGTTCAATTTCAGATAATCAAAACCCAAATGACATACGATACAGCGTGGTCGATTTGTGTCAATGAAAAAAGTCATTTAGTCGTTAACTTATCGCCGGCAAAAATGTGTTACATTGAAAAAGTTCTACGAAAACTGATACTAAATCGTGGCGAAGACAAAGCGAACATTACAACCGCAACCGCTTTGAAATCTCAAACGTTGTCAGAAACAAAGAAAAGTTATAGTTTTTGGACAGGTGAAGACAGAGATTATCCGAAATCAAGCCACGAGAACCAACTACGACGGAATTTAGTTTATTATATTCATCGCGATGAACTGAAATTGAACGCTCAATTGTCACACAAACGACAAACGAAACATTTCGCGTTGTGTGAAGTCGAGCTTGCTGGCACGTGCTTTTTTGGATGGAACCCTGGACCACGCGGTCCTAAAGAGCAACCATTATCGTGTTATCGTGTTTTCAATAGCGCACTGCAATCAGTTACAAGCGCTGATGATACATGTAAAGCGAACGGCGGTAAGTTTCTTTTTGAACACGTGATTAGGCTTATACTTTAGCCCGGGTTATTGTTGTGGTATACTTTTGTTAACGTCCGGCCCCGTCTGTAACCTGTACGGCGCCGTCCGTCAGAGTCCGTACGGTACAGTCCGTCACCGTCCGTACCGTGCGACACCCATACGGCGCCGTCCGTCACCGTCTGTCACTATAGGGTTTCATACATGTGTATAATTTACGTACGATACCGCACGATGACGCCCGGTGACGGACCGCGCCGTACGGTTGACGAACGGTGACGGACCGCGCCGTACGGTTGACGAACGGTGACGGACCGCGCCGTACGGTTGACGAACGGTGACGGACCGCGCCGTACGGTTGACGAACGGTGACGGACCGCGCCGTACGGTTGACGAACGGTGACGGACCGCGCCGACGGTTGACGAACGGTGACGGACCGCGCCGTACGGTTGACGAACGGTGACCGAACGGTGACGGACCGCGCCGTACGGTTGACGAAAGGTGACGGACCGCGCCGTACGGTTGACGAACGAACGTACGGTTGACGACCGGTGACGGACCGCGCCGTACGGTTGACGAACGGTGACGGACCGCGCCGTACGGTTGACGAACGGTGACGGACCGCGCCGTACGGTTGACGAACGGTGACGGACCGCGCCGTACGGTTGACGAACGGTGACGGACCGCGCCGTACGGTTGACGAACGGTGACGGACCGCGCCGTACGGTTGACGAACGGTGACGGACGGTGCCGTAGCGGTGACGGAAGGCGCCGGACGTCAAGTATAGCGCAACCCTAAGGCTTATTTTAAGGGTTGCGCTAAGGGAAATAAATAGTTTGTGGTGGGAACACATTTGCCTTCCCTTTTGACACTGGTATGCGGCAATATAGAGTAAAACAACAATCAAAATATTTGTTGATATGAGCCGTGAAGCGGAAAGGTGGTGAAACGAAGCGGATTTGTACAAGTTGATATTAACAAGTTGGGGCTACGTATGAGTACATATTGGCGTTCACATGTGTGGACAAAAGTTAAATCAGGTTTACAATAACTCCAGTCATTCGAGGAAGTTGTTGTGGTCATGTAGCTATTATTAATTAGTGTTTGGAGGTGGTACCCGTACTGTTTTCTGTGGGTATATTCAACGGCCTGTAAACAATGTTTTTTCCAAAATTTTAGGGGAAGATATACCCCTGTGCCAGCATATATATATAAGCGCCATATACTACGGAACAGTGTAAATACGTTCAGCTGAAAAGATATAACTGAGAAATAACTTCTACTAAAGTCCGTAGTCCATTCTACATGCTAGGGCGACCAAATCCAGCTGGATATGCAGCGTCCCAGTTTATTTCGTAAGGCTTATACGCGGAGCAAAACATAGCTCCGGGGTCAAAACTTTTTTGAGGGGAAGTGACTGAGCCATACCTACTGGTTATGCGACGGACTTTTACTTTTCATATGTTGACAGGTCATTTGGCTTCAATGCACTCAAGCAAAATGTTACACACTATAAAACACATGCTGGAAGTGTCAAAACTATTGCGCAAAGTATGGATTGGACTGCATGACAAAGCAGGTCCTGGCCTCTTCAAGTGGTCCGATAATACGTCGGTTGAACATTTTTTTAATCTGGCCGAAGTCGATAGACAAACTCTTGTCCAAAGTCGAACTGGTCCAAACGCTCAATGTGGGTCGGTAAGGTTGGCTGAAAATGGTACGTTTTAGTTTGTTAACGGCAACCTTATTTCTTTTAAAACTGCAATTGAAATCGCCAATGATTCGGGCACTTTTGGTACTCGGAGGAGCCGTATATTCAATTGTGTACTGTAGTGACACGAATAAAGGGGGGTAATAAGAGCGGGTCCCCGTTTTGAGTCCCAATCAATAGGAGTCCGTATCCTGAATAACAGTCCGTAAGCGGATAGTCTATAAACCCTAAGTAGAGTCCATAAATGGTAATTATACGTAATTATAGTGGATAAATGACGTCAGGAGCAAATAAAGTTGAGTTCGAAACTTTAAAGCGCACTTCGTTTAGAAAGTAACATTTCAAAGCGTTACCTTGCATTATCGCTCAAGCTAATATTGAGACAAGACAAATAAACGTTTAATTCAACGGATAACTGCTACACCGAATATATCAGTAACGAAGGGCGGCGCGGAGTGGAATAAAACTAAATAACGGTCGGTAACCGAATAACAAGGGGAGTACCCTCTGGAGAGGCCAAATAAATATCAGTCCCCCCTCTTATTCGGGTCACTACAGTACATCACATATCGCCAAACTGATAGACATTCAAACAAGTGATGTGCAACATCTTTGTTTCGTCACAGTGCGATATCGTACGTGAAGGGACGGACGTTGTCGTACGGTGACGGATGGCACGGAATGTTATAAAACTTTTGAAAATATAGCACCACCCTTACATGTACGGGGTAATAAGAAGGGAATTCCTATTTTTAATCCCAAGCAATAGAAGAGACGATCTCTAAATCGAGTCGTTAGTGGATATAGTCCCTAAGTCCTAATTAGAGTCCATAAATAAGACTAAAGCAGACGAACGGCTTAGACTGTTAAAATATGTAACGAAACACTTCCCAGCCAAAATTTATTAAACCCAGAAGCTAGATTAACGGACATAACAATCAATGAAAACGATAGGGAAAAGTTCTGCGCAAAATGAAGAATATGAATTAAAAATAAATATCAGTCCATAACCGAATAACATGAGGTACACTCTCAAGAGGAAAATATCAGTCCCCCTCTTTCAAGTGTACTTAGGCTAAACTAATTATACGCTGCAAAAAATGGTGAGTCAAGTTGACTCTCTCCGAAATAGGCTAAACAAACTGAGTCAAAATTCGACTCCGCCAGAATCAAACTCGACCCAATTTGACTCTAGCGGAGTCGAATTCTGACTCAGTTTGTGTCGTCAGAAAAAGCCTATTTCGGAGAAGTCAATTTGACTCACCATTTCTGCAGTGTATTTATACTTCTAGCCGACGATAGGGACAAACTTGATTAACTTTCACTTGAACACGCTATACGTTTATCATTAAATTCAGTGCTCTCTATAAACTATTGGCCCATGTTACTTTAAGGAGCGTCCAGAATTCTGGTTGGTTCTATAAAATAGTAGGTTTAGTTCCTTAATTACATTTTTTGGTAAGGCTTAGGCTTAATCTTAGGTTTAGGAACTCATTTTTGCAACGCTTAGGCTTAAGCTTAGGTTTAGGAACTCATTTTTGCAACGCTCAGACTTAGGCTTAGGAATGCGCTTAATCTACTGTTACGCCCGTTAACGTAACATTGGCCAAACTATTTTAGGCAAATTGGTATTTGAACTCAACAGTTGTACTGCGTCGTATTCATTTATTTGTAAAACTGACCCACCTCAATCGTTGCTGAAAACCGGTGGCAACTGTGAAAGAAACGCAGGAGTGTACATGCCAAAACAACCTGATTTCGATACTAATCTACCAGATTGTCCAGAGCCGTGGACGTTTGTGAGAGGTAATTCAACTTTGTATTGGTAAACTACAACATACACGTTTATACAGAGGCTGATCAAAAAATTTCTGACGGGGGAGCGGGACGGCAACTGTTATGAAACGCAAACATTGTAAGGTGGTGACCTTATCATTTTAACACCAAACCGTTTTCTTTGGGGAAAAATTGAAAGGTGGTGGGCCTGTTCATTTTATCACCAAAAATTTTCTAAGGGAAAGATTGCAAGGGGTTGTCACCAAAAAATTCTGAAGGTCTCAAAATCCCATCTTCGACCATATTCCGATATCCCATAATCCAAAAATCGCACCTTCGACCATATCCTGAAATCCCAAATCTCAAAATCCCGCATTCGACCATATCCCAAAATCCCAAAATTCCAAAATCCCAAAATTCCAAAATCCCACATTCGACCATATCCCGAAATCCCAAAATCCCAAATTCCCGCATTCGAACATATCCCAAAATCTCAAAATCCCAAAACTCCAAAATCTCACATTCGGCCATATCCCGAAATCCCAAAATCCCAAAATTCCGCTTTCGACCATATCGCGAAATCCAAAAATCCCACCTTTGACCACACCTCAAATTATTGTGATGGCATGGTGTGATTTATTTTGGGATGGCAGCGAGGTTTACATGGGCCAATAGAAGGCCCCGGTTAGGCTCCGGCGAATCTCTAAATGAGTGTGTTTTGGAGAATGTATAGCTTATGGTTCAAATGCGTTTTTCTTCCTGCTACTTTGAAGGCACTTGTTCCAGTGCTCTGTGTGACTGTCCCATCTGTCCCAAGTGTCCCAAGTGTCCCATATGTCCCAAGTGTCACAAGTGTCCCATCTGTCCCATCTGTCCCGTCTGTCCCAACTGTCCCATCTGTCCCATCTGTCCCAACTATCCCATCTGTCCCAACTGTTCTATCTGTCAAGCTGTCCCATCTTTCCCATCTGTCCCAGCTGTCCCAAGTATCCCATCTGTCCCACTGTCTCATCTGTCCGAACTGTCCCTCTGTCCCAATTATATTTTTTGAATGTACTCCTGGTACATTGCTGTCCAGGGAAAATGGGACGGGTACTCCTGGTACATTTCAATCCCGGGGAAATGGGACGGCCGTTAAAGTAACATTGACCGATAGCTGTATATGTTATGCATTTGCAATACTGTATTTCACACTGGTAGCACACAAAGACCAAGGTTGAATTGGTTGAATCAAAACTTTGCACTCATATGTGGGATCCATTAAATGTCGAAAGAACTTTGCGAGCGAAAAAATCAAATGCAATGCTAATAGTTTACGGTTGACTTAATTTAAGAAGAATTTCCAGTCCAGTCATGTTACTGTATCAAAACGCCTGATGTGTGGGCAGACGCGGCTTCGTTGCAATCGATTTGTAATCGTTTTGTGACCGTTCGAACAATGGGCGTTCACTATAGCGCAGAACCGTTTGCGATTAACTCACAGTTTCGGTCAATCCTTGCTCAATGCTTGTTTATAAACGCTTCGTTGTGGGAAAACTCAAACGATGCGTGGTTTTGGACACCGTACAGTGATACAAACGTCGAGGGTCATTTTGTGTCAGCAACCGGAAATCGATTGCAATGGCTGGATTGGAGTCAAGGAGAGCCGGATAACTATTTGTTTCAGGTATTTTACGACAGTAGGTCGGTCCTGTAGCCAGAGGGCGCCAGGGGCAGCTCAGTATTGGAGAATAACTTTTTGCCAATACAATAACTTTACGCCCCCCTTGTATTAAGGCATGTGAACCTCCTGTGTGCCTTCTAAAATTGTTCTGACCCCTATAGCATGTTGTGATCTCTTTCGAATTGTACAGATTTTCTGGTATGTTGTTCTTTTAGTTTGTGTTCTTTAATTTCGAACCAGAAGCTGCTCAGGGACGTGACCGGTTCAAATTGTACTTGAAACGCTGCGCTTTTGTAATCATGGAACCAATTTTTTTTGACGGAAAATGCAACCAAAGTTAAAACATAAAGACCCTATTTAATTTAAGCTGTCATAAAGACACGATGTAGAAATAGAAAATAATCATCATATATACATTATATATATTTATATATATCTATATATAGCGGCGAACCAAAAAAATTCTGACGGCGTACCGCACAATATATGGTGGTAACCAAATACTGCCGACCTATAATAAGCTAGCAAAAACGCAACTGTTAAATATTTGTACAAAATATGTAATGCAAATTTTTAATTTTGACCCTTGATGAGAAGACATAGCCTCGGTGGCCAACCGGATTCGTCAGTTCCCCGAAATTGTGCTGTTGGCCAATGTTACTTTAAGGAGCGTAACAGTAGATTAAACGTATTCCTAAACCTAAGCATAAACCTAAACGTTGCAAAAATGAGTTCCTAAGCCTAATCCTAAGCCTAAGCAAAAACATGTAGTCTAGAATCTAAACCTATTCGTTTATAGACCCACCAGAAACCTCGGTCGCCTCTTAAAGTAACATGGGCGGTGCTGTTTATACGGCGAAAACAATATTAATTAAGCACCAGCTATATTCCTACATCGCAAAACTTTTGCTTAAAATTAAGGATTGCGTCAAATGGAACGCAGAAACTGGCCAATTGTCCACTGACTACTGCTATAATCGATGGAACGTGATTTGTCAAGTAGTGGTATCTTGTGTTCCGCCAACAACACCCTATCCGTATCCGACATTTGGTCCCATTGAACACGTTGTGTCACAAGTCATGCAAGGAATGGGCACGATTATACTTCTAACACTCCTTGGGGTGACAATCGTTGTTTTCTTAGCACTGAGGTAACATTTGCTTGTTGGTAAGTTTGAAACGACCACGGAGAAGCGTAAGACTGGCGCTAACAATCGACCCAGGCATTTCGGTATACACCGGAAGACTAATGACTGTTTAGAACACCTTAAGGGTTGATTTGTATAACTAAACAGTTTTCATTTTGTGAAGTGGCCCAACTTTCAACCGGCCCGAAACGTAAATGCCAGGTAAACTTGATGGTCAGCAAATCCCTGGACTAAATGCCGTCTTGACTATATGGTCGACACTGAATCTGAAACAACGTTCGTTACATCAGTAATTACAGCTATTGTAAACCATAAGCGATTAATTCTGAACTAAATTATGCGATGTGGTGCTTTATTTCGCGAATCGCTTAGGTGTTCGAAAAGTAGAATGAATACATTTATGGGGTTAAAACTAAATCCTTCGTTACCTCGCAGAATAAAAACATTAGATTGAACAAATTCATTTTAGCTGTTTTGGCTTAAAATTATTTTTCAACTTTGTGTTGCTGCATGCATCCAATTTTGAAGCGACCTACGATGATTCCTGACACAGTTCTAATTTGGCAAAATTTTGAGAAAAGTTTGTTTGGGTACAATCATTTTAGCTGTTTTGGTTTAAAATTATTTTTCAAGTTTGTGTTGCTGCATGCATCCAATTTTGAAGCGACCTACGATGATTCCTGACACAGTTCTAATTTGGCAAAATTTTGAGAAAAGTTTGTTTGGGTACAATCATTTTAGCTGTTTTGGTTTAAAATTATTTTTCAAGTTTGTGTTGCTGCATGCATCCAATTTTGAAGCGACCTACGATGATTCCTGACACAGTTCTAATTTGGCAAAATTGTCAGAAAAGTTTGGGTACAATACACTGTAAATTCCAGTGAGTTGATTTTACCTCAGAATGAGTTGAATCACTTAGTCTGATTTAGGACTATCAGAGCTCATAATTGTGAGTTGATTCAACTCATTCTGATTTCAACTCTCCCGGAATCATCTCAACTTCAGCTCAACTCAGAGAGAATTAAAGTTAACTTTTATTAACTCAGAAATAACTAACAATTCGTGTGTGAGTTGATGAATTAACTCACTTTAATTTGCAGTGTATACGGTGAAATTTGCGGACGTCTAAGAACGCTTTATCCCTAGTAAAATATCAGCTCAGGGATACGAAATGACTATTCACACCTCTGGTGTGTACATTTGTATCCGTCCTTGTAATTGGTAAATATTCAGAGATTTTTCAATCGAACGAACAATTCAATTTAGCGAAGAAATAGCGTTATTTATTTGGCATATACTGGTTGTTGTCGGCCGAGATAACACTGGCGATTGGACCCGTTGTTGCTTTGTCGCATACTCGTTGCACTATTTTGCGTTGGTTATTTTTACGTTTATTCTTCTTGAATCGTTTCATATTTACTGCATTGTCACGTGCGTCTTGATGTCTGGAGGGTAAGATTTTCCCTTGTGTCAGTTACGTGTCGCTTTATAACAGTTGACGCACAAACGGTTTAAGCAAACTTCTTGTTGTGTCAACTTGAAATTGACAGTAATTCAGTATATGATAAGCATGTAGATTTAGCTCTAAATCTACATACTTATCATAAACTCAAGTACTGTCAATTTCAAGTTGATGCAACAAGAAGTTCGCTTAAACCGTTTGTGCGTCAACTTGAAATTGACAGTACTTGAGTTTAGAATAAGTATGTAGATTTAGAGCTCTGAAGTACTGTCAATTTCAAGTTGACACACAAACGGTTTAAGCGAACTTCTTGTTGCGTCAACTTGAAATTGACAGTACTTCAGTTAATGATAAGTATGTAGATGTAGTGCTAAAAATTACAGTTAGAATTCATTTTAAGATTTAATTAAATAGGTGTTTATATTATGTCGGGTAAGGTTGATCAATATCCCATTTCTAATTCAAATACAAATACTGTTTACCTGTAGGACATAGAAGTCTGCAATCCGGATATATTTCTTTTCGCTTAAATATCCAGACATTTTTCATATCCGGAAATCTTGTCTCCATCTGTAATAAATATATTCCTACAACACTGCTTTTTCTTCAATCGTTCGTTATGCAAATTTATACGGGTGACGTACGGTGAGCGCAACCCTTCATTGTAAATTCCAATGAGTTGATTAATCAATTCAGCTAGCGAGTTAGTTATTTCTGAATTAAAATCAGTAAACATAACTCACTCTGAGCTGAGTTGATTCTCACCCTGAGTCGAGTTGACTCTTGGTGAGTTGATTAATTAACTCAGTTCGAATTGAATAAACTCAAAATTCTGAGTTCTGATAGTCCTAACTCAGACTGAGTGATTTAACTCATTCTGAGTTATTAACTCATTCTGAGTTAATATCAACTCTCTGAAATTTACAGTGTTAAGCTGATTTCTCAAACAATGCTGTTGAAGATGCGTTTGAATTTGACGATTTTAGTGCGTTCTATCGCTTGTTCTACTTTTAACTGGTCATTGTATTTAAGATGCTTATTAATATTCTGGGTTTATTTTGTGTTTAGAATTGTAAAACGTTGGCAGTACTTAATTTTCGGTTGGACAGTACCGTTGTTAATTGTGTTTGCAACGGTTACGTTTTATGGCGACGATTACGTTACATACGTCATGTGTGTGTTGAATCTTTCTGGCGACGCTGCTCTTCCAGTGCTTGTTCCAGCAATGATTGCAGTAACACTTGCGTTAGTTGTCACCGAAGCTACCGGTGTCGCTGAAGAGACTTATCCCAAAATTCCAGGACATGACAAAGCTCAAATGATCACATGCAAAGTAATATATGACTATTTTTTGTTTAGGTTTTTTGCATGCTGTTGCCTAATTTATTAATTACTCCGTCACACTGTTGCCTAATTTTGACGATAAATAATCAGTATCTTCTTCTGAAGTAAAATTTGCTTCTGCATATCCTGATTTTTTGCATTTCTGTGTGGCTTTTCGTAATTTGTTTTGTTTATCAGTTCCGTATTTTAAGCCAATTGTTAACTAAATTCCATGTTGAGTTTGACGTATGAATACGAGCTTCTTTAAGAAAAAACTGTTCTATGAATGATGTATTTTTTGTTTTAGGTAAATCAGAAAGGATTACTCATTTTAATACCGTTGATTACAGCATCTTGGTTGTGCACAATCATTGCAATCAGTCAAGCAAAGGTTGGACTCGTCGCAATCGCTTTCGGGCTTGATATTGCTATTGCACTTTGCATTCTTATATTTCACGCATTGGCTAATGTACAGGTAAGCGATTCCTAATACGAGCAGAGTGAGTTAATGCTTACTGATATTAATTCAGAAATAACTAACTCGCTAGATGAATTGATTAATCAACTCATTGAAATTTACAGTGTAGGAACTTTGCATCAATGTGTAGTGACTCGCGGTTTGCTAGCGTGAGGCAAAACTAATTGAAACGATTTCTTTTTTGCCGAATACTTTTAAGAGCTGGACGACATATGGACAATAGGACAAAACATGAAATGACGGAATCTATTTTGGTTCGGTTCCATACTTTTGACCAAAGATAATACAATTACATCATTGCATGCAAGTGTCTGAGCTGCAGGCTGACGACTTAGTGTTTAACCCCTTCTCACATTGAGCTGCCCATAGGCAACTCAACGCAGTGTATATACGTTAAATAATATATCGAACAGTGTTTAACAATTGTAACACGTATACATAGTACTAAATCACCATAAGACGTGAGAGCCCCCTCGGACTCGAGCGTCAAGCGCCTATAGCTGAGTGGTGCTGGTATACGCCTCCCACTCCAGTCACGTGAGTTCGAATCTTAGCATAAAAGTAGGTCTCAGTGGAAATAGAAAATATTCATGTGATAAAGGGTTAAGCAAAGGTTTTGCATTTCGCATTTCAGGTTCAGCATATTCAGAATAGCAATGAAACGTTATATTTTTCGCGCAAAAATAGCCCTTTGGGCATCCAGGTTTTACCGCCTCCCCATGAGCGGGTAGGTCGAATGCTACCCACGACATTTAGGCCCCACAAAATGTGATATGGACCCGAAATTTCTATATCAAATGTTTGTTGTTTAACACAGCTTTAGGTTCGATATGTATTCACGAGGATACACAAATTCTTCAAAGTTCACATTTTACGGCGCAGAGGAATTGCTGATGGATCATTTGAATCTGATTTTCACGATCACAATTACGTGTTGCATTAAGTGGCCAATGTTACGTTAAGGGCCGTAACAGTAGACTAAGCATATTCCTAAACCTAAGCCTACGCCTAAGCCTAAGCTTAAGCCTAAGCCTAAGCCTAAGCCAAAAATGTAATATAGAATCTAATCCTACACTTTTACAGATCCACCAGAAACCTGGACGCCCCTTAAAGTAACATGGGCCCATTAAGTCATAGGACGGTAATTACTTATGCCCATAGAAAAATGTCATGAAATATTGTCGTAGGCCTTAGAAGTTGCATGGAAAATAAACCGCTACTTTCAACACCGTTCGCGTTTCAAACATCACTGTCAAGCCGATTTGTGAAAGTGGCGAGAAAGCAGAATACTACAGATCATGATTAAGACTAGAGTAACGCTTTAGGGTTGATTCATGATTACGATTATTATTAATCATGAATTAACGCTTTATTATTCCGCACTATTTATAATACGTGATTACCGTTAAATTTACGGGCCAATAGATGAGGGCCGTAATGGTACAGATAAATGAAAAATGAGGGTTTTACCCATGTTCCCAAAGGAGTAGGATGACGTCATCAGATGACGTCATTTCCGGAAGTAATAATTAATCACCTGTAATTAATTACGTCGGAATGCGATTAATCATCGGGAAATTTTTAAGTAATGTGCTAGTGCCTCTCAGCCAGTTTGGGGCCGGCAAAATATCCAGGCAGCGTTACACAGCAAACGCTACAACCACAGCACAAACCTCACTGCAAATTAGAGCACTGCAAGCCAAACAATTGCACAGCAAGCCAAACAAGCATACTGCAAGCCAAACTATCAAACTACAAAGCAAAACTGTTAATCAAGCAAACTGATAGTCACATAATCATACTTTATATAACAACCTTCCGAATCAAAGTCGAAATATTTAAACTACATTTAATAATCTAAATCCAACTAATTTTCGCTTAAGTTTTAAGGTAAATAATCTCCATCATTTAACTCAAAATCTCCCTGTTCATCATCCTCAGCTACCAACCACAACCACGCATCATCCCACACAAATGTCCCTTTATCGTCATCCTGGTCATTCATTGCGGCTAAAATTGCGTAATTAAGTTCTCTGGTGCTGGTTTAGTGACCGTTGGCAAACTAATTTCACCCATCTCATTTGTTACTAGTTTACGAATAATTTTACGACAAACTGGGCATTTTGGATCTTGTTGTTATTCTTTTAATGTTTAGTCCCTTTATCGTCATCCTGGTCATTCATTGCGGCTAAAATTGCGTAATTAAGTTCTCTGGTGCTGGTTTAGTGACCGTTGGCAAACTAATTTCACCCATCTCATTTGTTACTAGTTTACGAATAATTTTACGACAAACTGGGCATTTTGGATCTTGTTGTTATTCTTTTAATGTTTATACGTATTGCATCTGACAGGTTATGTGCGTCGCTATTTAGACGTGCAAGCTGGGGCACATAACAGACTCTCAACATTAAAATTTTCTTGCCGAATTACACACGTTTCAGCCGTTTCAAATTTTTCTCTGCAAGTTTACATTGGATCTATTCCGAAAATATCGCGAACATGTTTAGTGTACCCTTATTGTCTTCAAGTAAACTGTTAGATTGTTATTGGTCAATTTATAGTATTCAAGATAGTTTTTTAAATCTTAAATAAAATAAAACGTTAAGAATGCTGGTATTAAAATTTGGTATAATAGCAACTCTAAGTAGTTTGGGATATGGTCGACCGTAGGATTTTAATAGTTCGGGATATGGTTGAAGATGGGATTTTTGATTTTGGGATTTTGGGATATGGTCGAAGGTGGGATTTTGGAATATGGTCAATGGTGGGTGGAATTTTGTGATTTAGGGATTTCATCGAAGATGAAATTTTTTGAGATTTCTGGATAAAGGTCAAAGGTGAAATTGTTTGAGATTTTGGGATAAGGTCAAAAATGGAATATTGGGATTACGGAATATAGTCGAAAATGGAATCTTGGGATTTCGGAATATTGACCAAATTGGGATTTTGGAATTTTGGGATATGGTCAAATGTGGGATTTTTGGGTTTTTCGATATGGTCGAAAGTGGAATTTTGGGACTTTGGGATATGGTGGAAGGTGATATGCTTCTAAATCCTAAGCCTAATTCTAAGCCGGAGGCTCCTAAATCCTATAAGCCTAAACCTAATCCTAACCTAAAGCCTAAGATCAACCCAAGTTTAAGCCTCAGCATAAGAATAAGCTGTAGCCTAAGTCAAAGGCAGCTCAAAAATCTATCTAGCTTACGCCAGATCATACGCCTAAAAGCCAATGTCTATACCTAAGACCAAGACTCAACCCTGCCTAATCCGAAACCTTACACGCAGTCTTGCCTAATTCGAAACCTAATCATGAGCCAGAGGATTGCCTATTCCTAAACCTAAGCCTAAGCTTAAGTCCAAGAAATAGCTTGCGATGAATTCTATTCAAATCGCAAAATTCAAAATCCCAAAATACCACCACAAACAAAAGCTATCAATTTTTTTAGCTGGAACGGTGGGATTTTGGGACATAGTACAGTATACATGGGCCAAAATGTTTATAAATACCAGCAAAAAATAGTTGGCAGAGTGCAAAAATTTAGTCACAAACAGTAAAAACATAAAGTAATTAGAAATGCAATAAGTATAGTTCTGTAAATCTAGGTACTGATGCACCCTCTGCAAGCAATTGTCGTTTGCAGTACATTTTTTTATACCAAAACTCTTTCCTCTGGAATTTTGTTTGAGAAAATTCACCTCGAACACTCTGATTTGCGTGAAACAATTGTTGTTCATAAAACTTCTACACTTCACACCGGATTGCCATTGTTCAGATTTGCTGAACACAAATATATACAATTGGTTTAAAAGGAATGTGTAGTTTGCTTTAGCTACTTCCACTATTTGTGTGGTTAAAAAAATTCGATACCAATGCAAACCAAACAAATTTAACCTTTTGGCCCATAAAAGCCGAGGTTCAATTATCGGCGTTGTTCTACGCATTGAGTAAAACTTCGAAATATAATGATGTATATCGTTAGCTTCAACAGCGGAATCCCAAATGACTCGCTAAGTTTCAAACCACTGTTTCGACCATAAAACTTGTCAACAGTTGTTTTATTGCAACAAATTTTGCGTCACTCGACTTTGTTCAGCAACCAGCGTTGAATGACATCTAATTATTTCAAAAGTTAACAGTGTTTCGGCGTATCAGAAGCTCAGATGGAATTCTGTAATGTGGTAAAGGGGAGTTTTAAAATACCCGGGAGACACAATACAATGGGGACAATGTAAGTTGGATGCCGGATCAAGCATGTTTCGCTGGAGAATGTACACTTTTTATCAGAACGTATAAGATTTCAGAAAGTTTCCGTAGTGTTTTCAGAATGCATTCTTAGAAATTAAACGCTGTAAATTAATAGTTTAAAAGGTTGATTTTACTAGATGTTACGGCCAGTGTAAAAAACAGGGCGGAACAGTATTTTAACGATATTCCTAAGCCTAAGCCCAAACCTAAGCCAAGCGAAAAAATTAGTCTATAGCTTAAGCTTACCCTATTGCAATCCCACAGAAAAACGTTGCGCCCCTGATCTTTACATGAGCCGATGCTACGAAAGCGCAAAATCTGTTAATATCACTTCAGTGTATATTGAAATCAGTTTTTCTGCGCTTCCAGTGAAGCGTTGCATCTCTACGTTTCCCCTGATTCCGCTACTAATTGCCAGACTTTCATAGAAATCAAAAATAATATAAGCCGAAAACGCCAGTCAATACCAAAGTGCAAATATCCAATGTTGATTTACAACATTTTGAGTGTGAAACATCAATATTTAAAGAGTATTGTTCGGAGTAAACTTCGGTTTAACATTTTTAGCTGCAACAAAACCTTTTTTAATGAAAACAAGAAACGATGAGAGTATATACCTACACAGCAAGTTATGGAATGTATGAGCAAAATCTAAAACTACCCTAGAAATATCTAATAGCCTTTATTACTCTATACTGCCGCTTTAATGGCTATGGGTCATCTAACATATATGTTTAACGTGATACTAAATCAATCTTTCTACATACATAATTCATGTAGAATGCCTAAGCCTAACGCTACAAAGCTGAACCCGTATTATTTTAATAATGAATGTAACCTTCTACACTGTAAAAAATGGGCAGTCAAATTGAGTCTCTCGGAAATAGGCTTTTCGTCACTACAAAAACTGAGTCAAGTTTGACTCCACCAGAGTCAAATTCGATTAACTGATTCGCTCAGTGTGTCCAATTTGACTCTGGCGGAGTCAAATTTAACTCAGTTTGTGCAGTCAGGAAAACCTATTTTCGAGAGAGACTCAAATTGACTCCCCATTTTTTACAGTGTAAGCCAAGTTAGCCAATGTCAAGTGTTGTTGAAAAACACGGAGTTAAGATTATAGGAAAACGCACCCTCAATACAATTAGCTGTAATTTCTGAAACTCTACTGTGAAGTATACCTTTGTGTTTCAGTATTTGATAAACAATTAATACATTTCATTAATTATATCTCTGAATTGCTAATCTACGACAACTTGTCGCCCTACGACTGTCGGCCGTCATATATATGCCAAAGTCTAAAACGTAGGCCCATATTCTCAAATGCGTATAGCACCATCATCAATTAGCAATAGGTTTTCAAACTGACGAACATCTGGCAGTTGCAGATCTCAAAATTGGTACAGAAGTAGGGCAAATCAAACGCGAACAATTGTGCCGAATTTCGAACCTCACATGCGCTGGTTCCAAAGTTACACGACCTATCACCAACTGGTGATAGGCGCTACTCACATTTGAGAATACGGGCTCTACGCATAATCCTGAGTACAAACCTATTAAGTAAGCCTTATAGCTATCGACACAAACTGGCGCATGTATGAAATAGCGAATGCAGACTAAATATCGGTCATCAGGCCCATGTATAGAACAAGCCGGAACAGTAGTAAAAGCGTATTCCTAAGCCTAAGCCTAAGCCTAAGCCTAAAGCCTAAGACTAAGCCTTATTAAAGCCTAAGCCTTAAAGCCTAAGCCTAAAGCCTAAGCCTAAGCCGAAGGAAAAAATTAGTCCAAAGCTTAAACTGACTCTATTATAGCCCCTCCGGAAAACGATCCGGCCCTGTTCTATACATAGACCGGTCGTCAAGTTGCGCGGACGACAAAATATCGTCATTCTTTAAATTTCCGTCTCAAACAGCAAATCCTTGTCGCTGTTATTGGCTAATTCACCCATTTGTCCTCCTGTCTCGATTCCGTTACATATGTTAATTTGTTGTTTAGCGTTTAAAGTTTGCTTCTTGCAAAACGTAGGATTGTTCGGATTAGCCTTCGCGTGAGCAATATGTGAACTGACAACAGTTTTGTCAGGGTTTTTATGATTGTTATTGACACCGCGTTGTATTGTCACTGGTATCACAGTTGTTGTTGTTGTTGTTGTTGTTGTTGTTGTTGTTGTTGTTGTTGTTGTTGTTGTTGTTGTTGTTGTTGTTGTTGTTGTTGTTGTTGTTGATGATGATGATGATGAAGTTGTTTTACTTGGTGATCCACGTATCCACCCTCCGTTTTCAAACGATACAACAATTGACGAGTGATGATGTTCTTGGTGACCATTGGTTAATGATTGTTTTTGTTCGGTTTGTTGTTGTTTGTTTTGTTGATTTGATAAATTCAGCGAAGAATCCGGTGGTTGTTGTAACTTTATTACCTGTTGTGATTGTTGTTGTTGTTGTTGTTGTTGTTGTTGTTGTTGTTGTTGTTGTTGTTGTTGTTGTTGTTGTTCCTGCTGCTGATGCGGTTGTACTGGGGATTGTTGTCTGCTTGTCGCAGTTGCGAGCATTTGCGCGTTCGCCAAATTACGATGTTTTTCGCAAAGTTTACGTGCAGGTTGCAGCTGTCGTCCTTGAATTTGTGGGCCTGTTCCAGAATAATGTCGCACATTGTGATCGTACGCTGTTCCCACAACGGTTCCTCTGTGTGACCCGGTTTGTAGAATTGGTGCCCTTGGTTTTTTCAAGATCGGCTTTCGTGGAAAAGTGTTCGCTTCAGATGACATCGTCGCTGATTGGCGATGCAACAACGCTGGCGAATAGTTGTGAACTTGCGGACCTGAAAACACAATTGCACGATTTGCAACAGGCTGAACCGGAGTGTCACAATCAGATTGAACCGCTCGAGACGCTGTAGATTCTGGAAATTTAATTGCCACCGGAAGACGAATTGTATTTTCAGCGTACGACACAATAGATGGTCTGAGCGAGCGCTGGTTCATATCGGACACCGTACTGGAACCAGCTGTTGTATTTGACTTGGGATTGGTGTTGACTGTTGGCGGCGGATGAGAATGACGGCAGAAAAATGTCATTGGATGCATTTGAGATGCAGGAATCAGTTTACGGGCTCGTTCTGTATACGTTTTATAATCAGGTGGCAAGCCATGAGCTGTGGGTCGGGCGGTTGCTGGAGTTGAGCAGTGAACAACTGAAGTGGGTTGAAGAGTTGCCGCGCTCCAGCTCAAAGGAGTATTGGATTCAGCTAATGAGCTGTTTACAGGGCTGGATTGAAATGGCAAGAGAATATCTGGTTCATAGGGTCGTGGTTTGTTAAGAGTAGACGGCAAGGTTCGACTATGGTGTTCGTGGTAGTGGCAAGTTCCGTTATGATGTTTTGGTGCTTGGCTAAGTAGATTCTCGGTAGCTCCTTGGCTGCTTGGCAATCCTAAATCGTATTGCGGTTGAGTGTTAGCAAGCGAATTCTGAATTGCACTGGAATGCAATGAACTCAATGGAACAAGCTGCGGTTCGTTTGATCCAGTTTCGACTTGTCTCAAGCTGTCGGGTATACTTAACGATGCCGTTGCAGCGATATGATCCTGACGTGGAGACGTTATCATAACGCTTGAATTTTGATTTATCTTCCGGTCGCCTGGGTTGGTGGTATCGAATAGTGTCTGCGAAGGAGAATTGTGCTCTGACACGGTAACCATTGCTGTTCGAGGTAAAAAAGAAGCGTTCCGGGTGTTTATCTGCTCTAAACTGGTGCCGTTTGCAATACTGGCTACAGCTTGGCTTCGGTCTGAAATAACATATGCTAAAGTTATTTTATTTAGTTTCCATCTAAATTTGATTTTAAAACATTTAGATGCAAACCAAATAAAATAATTTTAGCAAGTATGTTCGAGTGCATAAAGTACTGGATTTGCGTCAGCTAAATTAGTTTCTTGTGACGCTTTTTGCTAGCAAAAAATGTTTGAAAGAAAATCTTTGTTTAATACCTGATTCACTATATCAAAAGTGGATTATAACATTTACACAAAAGTGTGCAACCAGCGAGGTAAATGTGATGTACAAAATGTACCAGCACTCGTTGTGTTTTTGCCCTACCCATCACAAGTAATACACCTGTAGCAAATGAAAAACTGATATACTTTTAAGAATAAAAATAGAACACTTTTTCCCCTTAGCATATTATTTTACTTTCTCTGTTTGCGCATTTCACCACCACCCCCCTAATTAGGGGTAGGTAGGTCAAAAACGCAGCGTGCGCTGGGTACATTCTTTTGCACACTGAATGTACCTTGTTGCATACTCTTGTGTAAAAGAGTAATCATCCACTGTTGACCATATAAATTTCGGTTGATCAGGTAAAAATGTGGAGCGATTCTAAATGCAACCGTTTTGTATCTCGTAAAAACAGAAGTTTACTGAGCTCTGCCGATAACTTCTATTCAGAATACAACTGAAAGTTGATTGTTTTGCAACCAGCCCAGAAAATCATACACAAACGTGGCAGAACAAATAGCTTCATCTCAATTCATATTATTTCTTCAGTAATTTTACGTACTATAGTGACCTGAACAAGAGGGGGAGACTACCCTTCGTTACTCATATATATCCGGTACTGCAACTATCTGCTGAATTAAACGTTCATTTGTCTTGTGTCAATAACTTGAGCGATAATGCACGGTTTTACGTTGGAATGTACTTTTAAAACTTAAGTATGCTTTAAAGTTTCGAAGTCAACTTTATTAGGGCCTGAAGCCGGTTTTGCACTACAATTAGGTATAATTCAAATTTATGGACTCTAATTTGGGTTTAGGGACTCTATCCGCGTACGGAATTATAGCGGCGAAGACTGTGAGCTCGCCTGATATAGAGACTTGCAGGCTTTAATTAGGTTTCTGTTTAGGATTACACTTAAATTGGCGCAGAGATTTAAGCTTCGGTATACTTTTAGGTTTAGCGGGCAAGTCTTATAATTAACATGGGGCATATTTGTAATGTAATTACTACACAAATTGCTATAACTTCCTTACTTATCGCTCGATCTACAGGGCTTGACTTGTTAGCAGCAGACAAACTGCCATTCGTTGATTGAACACCA